>JAEIJG010000018.1:0-94624 GCA_037289395.1 Beauveria scarabaeidicola | reverse complement strand
ATCTTAATAATCTTAAGGATCTTAAAGATATTTAGCTTAACCCTTATATAAGTAGCTTATTATACTATTTATAATTATTATCCTTTTTATCTTATTAAGAAAGTCTATCTTATTTAGTAACTTTAGATAAAATATCTATAATCTTAATACTTAATCCTTTATAAATATAGACTCCTTTTACTTATAGTATATTTCTAATTACTATTTAGATCTCTTTATTTATATTATTAAAGATTTCCTTTAGTTAGTCTAAATAGGTTAATTAGAAGTATTTATATATAATTACTAGTGTATTTATTACTAGGTTATTCTTATAATAGTTAATTAAATATACCCCTATACTATTAATTTCTCTTAAGTATTATTCTAAGTTATTATAAGTATTTAATATCTTTAAAGGGTATAAGGCTTTATCTATTATATACTAGAATTAGTATATTATAGTATTAGTTACTAATTACTAAGAGCTCTTAGCTCTAGCTTTACCTTTTAAGATAAGGGTCTTTAATAGTTTATTTATTATTACCTTTATTCTTAGTTAAGGGGCTAATAAGATTAGTATTAGAACTTATTATTTTTATTTAGTTAGCTTTTATAATTATATATTATTATCTTAATATATATTCTATCCTCTTAATTTATAAGGCGCTAATTTATTAAGAGGTACTATATAATAATATTATAATTATATTAGATAATAAAGAGAGAAGGTATTAGGCTTCCCTTTCTAATTTATATAGTGCTAATTTATTAAAAAAGAGGTACTATTTAATCTCTTTAGTTAATATAAGCTAAGGACTAGTTACCTCCTATATATCTCTTCTAGAGCTTTATTAGTCTATAGTTAGTTCTTAAGGATAACTACTAATTAGTATTAGAATAGAGTGGGTTAGTTTTAGTAGTCTTAATTAAGTAATATAAAAAGGGTTCTATTTATATATAATTAAGGCTATCTATAGTTAAGTTACTATAGCCTCTATAGCTTATAGATAAAGTGGGGCGAATTAGCTCTTCTAAAGTATAACCGGCTATTACCTAAGGTACCTATATAATTAGCCGCTTAAGCTAGTGCCTTAAGCGATAATTATTATATATAACTATTAATTAGCCTAATATAACACCTAAGGTATCTACTATAATAATAAGCACTATAGTTAATACTAGTATAGCCCCTAGGGGTTTAAGTGCACTAGTAATAACTAATATCTAAGTACTAATAATAGTAGTTAATACTAACTTAATATTTAAGAATCTAGGTAATATAGTATCTATTAGGGGACTAGTTATAGGCGGAGATATTAATATATAAGGATAGTAGGCTAGTGAGGATAAAGAAATAGATGTAGATAGGGAATAATATTAGGAATTATTAGATTAATATTAGGAATTACTAAATGATATTAGGAATTACTAAGAATATATAGAGAAATTAAGAATAGTGGAATGATAAGGGCATCACACAGGGCGACACGGCATGTTGTCACGTGGGCACACCACCAGTGACCACATATAGATGACCCACACACACACACACACCTAGCTTAGGGAATACATCATCATCTTGCAGAACACCCTAACACCTACCTACCTAATATTACTATGACGACAGGCTGAGCTCACCAGAAGCTCCCCCATCATATCGGCCAGCTGGCGAAAAATAGCTCGGCTCTTCGGCTTGACATCATCAACACTCCCATCATCACGACTGTGCAATTGGTAAGCATCCCCTTCTCTGCGACTTCATAAACGTCCTAGCACCTCGGATACTCCTGCGTTGCATACGTTCGACACGCATTCTACCTTGCGCTTGTGTTTGTATTCGAAACAGAAGCACGGCTGACTCGTCTTGCGAAAACCTGATTCGCAAACGCCATTGAACCAAAACTTACAATCTGATTTTGCAGAGCCAACCCTCATCCCACAATCGACAACATGGCCTCTACTCTTCTCCGCACAACTCCCGCCGTGCGCGCCGGTATCCGCGCCGCCTCCAAGCCCGCCGCTGCCATGGCCTCGACCAGTTTCATTCGCGGAAAGGCTACCCTTCCCGATCTGCCATGTAAGCGGCCTCTACAGTCCCAGACAACCTTTGCGATCGATGTCGTCACCGATACTCAGCTCAATTCTTGCAACACACCCCCAAAAGCAATCGCTAACACCTGCACCAGATGATTATGGCGCTCTCGAGCCCTCCATCTCCGGCAAGATCATGGAGCTTCACCACGCCAAGCACCACCAGACCTACGTCAACGGCTTCAACGCCGCCATGGAGGCTCTGTCCGAGGCTCAGGCCAAGAATGACGCCAAGGCTGCCACTGCCCAGGCTCCTTTTCTCAACTTCCACGGTGGTGGCCACGTCAACCACACTCTCTTCTGGGAGAACCTCGCCCCCAACGGCAAGGGTGGCGGTGGTGAGCCTACTGGCAAGCTTTCCGTATGTGCCGCCCGTGTTGCATCTCGCTTAATTAACTGCACAATTTGGCTAACTCCATCATGATCTGTAGACTGCCATCACCGAGGACTTTGGATCCTTGGACAAGTTCAAGAAGCAGACCAACGCTGCCCTCGCAGGTATTCAGGGTTCCGGTTGGGCCTGGCTGGTCAAGGATAAGACGTCCGGCACGCTCAGCGTAGTCACCCGCCCCAACCAGGACCCCATTGCCGGTAACCTCGAGCCTCTACTGGGCATCGATGCTTGGGAGCACGCCTACTACCTCCAATACGAGAACCGCAAGGCCGAATACTTTAGCGCCATCTGGGACGTTATCAACTGGGGCACCGTTGCTAAGCGTTTTGAGAAATAGGTGCACGATTGGGCGACTGCATGCGGTTCAAGACCGACCGTCAAAATCCAAGGCCAATGTAATTTATGATATACCACCAATACAACAAATAATTACTCGTTCGGAAAGCTACCAGTATCTTTCAACTCAGATTCGTACACTCAGCCACATTTTACTTTTGGCGCTCACTGACTAATCGCGCCATCGCCGCAGCCTCGTGTATCGCCGCAGCCAGGTCTCGGATGAGTTCGGTATCCGCTTGTACGAGCGCAGGAGGGCCGTCTCAGTTGGCCATCTTGCTCCCCTCTCTCCTGTCTCACATCAACAACGCTCTCACCACTGACGAAAAAATCAAACAAAAAGCCAGCCTCAGCAAATATGCTGTTCTCCTCCATAGCCAGCTACGTCTTGGCAGGTTGCACATGGCGTACAGTGCAGCATGCAGGTGCCACCGACAGGCTGCAGCCGACCGTTGAGAGCGCTCACGCCCGGGCGCACCCCATCTTTCGGGCCATCAACAACGCTGGCCGACAATGGGGCTCGGCCATGAATCATAACGGCTTCAGCCTTTTTCCCGCGATAATTCCTGCTGGTACCATCCTATATCATGGCAGCCGCACTGAAGAGCCCCCCAAAACATTCGAATGGCTGGCCTTTGAGATTGAACACGCCGAAGGCTTCGCTTTAGATATCGACTTCGTGCCAGTCAGAGACAAAGACAGAATAAAACATGACCACAGAAAGGCCGGAACGAAGGATATACCTGGTACGCAAAAGACCCTACGTCGGAACCACCCAGCAGGCGGGAAAGGCAATCGGCCCCGGCCCCCGCCCGGATATCTTCAAAGCCATCAAGCGACCAAGGATCTGCACGTGCTCTATATCGATGGAATGTCTGGCGGTAAAACGGATCTAGGTACCATGGACGCTGAGCTCTACGTATTGTACGGGAAGCCAAACACCAATTTCGAAGACGGCGAGTTTACCCGGGGTAAAATCATATGCGAAGTTATAACGAAATGGGGATACGATGGCTTCGTTCGCATGGAGATTGGCTTCGAATACGTTCATTGTGACTTCTCCAAAGATGTCGATCTGATTTCCAGCCAAGCAGTGTTTGAACGCAGGGGCGTAGCCAGCGACTCGAGCATGATCTACTTCCAGTGGGCGAGGGCCGTGGCGGAAAACTACGACGGAGTCGGCACCGATCGCCTGCGCATTGATTACTCCTCCATGGTGTCTGGGCTCTTCTACCCCCTCAACATCACAACCATGGACCCTGAGCGGCCAGATCTGATGCGTCTAGCGACGGCCGGCATACACGACTTGCAGAAGCTCAAGCCGGAGGTTGAGTTCATGGCGCGTCACCCTCGACGATTCACCATCAACTGGCAGGCAGTCACGGATACGATCGTTCGACGATTTGCTAACAGGCTTGCTTTCATGACTACAGACGACATCAGCCAAGAGCACCTGATTGGCGAGTTTGAAACCGCTGCGAGAACATATATCAATGTGCCGGTGCCAAAAGATTCAAAAGCGCCACTGGCTCCAAAGCTGCTGAAAGAATCGATTTCAAAATGTATTGAACAGCCTCTTCTCCCCGCAACCTTTCACAAATCGCGATGGTCAAGAGAGGACAAGCTCATTGGAGTGGCTATCGAAGTCGTGATACGGGATATCTGCACCGTCATTCTCGAGTCTTATAATGCCCTGCGCGCTGCCGTTGAAAAAGACGTGTCGGAAGGAGACAAAGGGTCGACGTCCCACGCAAACAAGGCCGCGGAGAGGGCTCACCGAGATATTCAGCATCTGACAGCGACGCTCGATTGGAGCCAATGGAAGCAGGTTCGCCGCTGCCCGCCAGACCAGACGGTCTTCACGATCATGTGGCCTTTGGGCAATACGGAGGACTATTTTACTCCTACATGCATTCCCATAGAAGAGATCAACCCAGATCGAGATACTTACTTCAGGTACAACTTTCCGGGCGATCATGAACGGCACGGGCTCGAAAGACAAGATTGAGACATTGTACCACAGAGTCCGCGCGCATTATACGAGGCCAGGATATAGGCAGACTATCACCAATGCGCTGGTAGTCTAGAGACGCCCGAACAAATCAAGTACTATAAGCAAGACTGTTTCTTCTTTGCCTTTACGAAAGAAAATGACTGCAACGCCATGATTCTTATGGGATAGGAACGACGATAGCCGGGGAGCCCTGGTCAATCCACGGCTGCACGCAAGAAAGCCGACGGAGGTCCTGGTCAAAAACGATACTGACGGTTGCCGGCATGAAGAGTGTAGGCACATCCCTGTTCGCTTCTTAGCGAGTAAGCAGCACAGAACTCGATCTCGAAGATAGAGTCCACTGCGCATCCGAGCTACTGGTTCTCCGGCAGAGGCCTCTTCCAAGTCTTGCTGTGCAACACGACTCAGACGGGCCAATGGCGCCGCCCTCATTGTACGCCAAAGGTCGTATAATTCCAACAAGCGAGCCCATGGTTACTCTAGATGGGAGTGTAGAGGCGACACCTGTGATACCAGGTCCCTGGCGGCATTGTCGACTACCCAGCTGATCAGGAGAAGGCGATACTGTGCTGCGCTGAAAGAGGCAACTTTCGTCCGGAGCTGTAAGCTGTGCATTTTGCTTTTTCATTCCAATTTGCTCGTACTGAAGATCGGGGCACGTTGGGAAGAGAGCCAACTCGCTCTCGGCCAACGCAATGATTCGGCGTCGTTATTCTTAAACACTTGTCCATCTTGGCCCGGCTCTGCCCTAGGTCTCGCATGCCTACTTCCTTTCTTTTTCGCACACTACTGATATTACCGCCGCTCGTTGGCCCGCCCGTCCGCTCAATCCCCGAACATGTCTGAGAGCCTGAACAGAAAGGCTTGCGATCGCTGTCACGCCCAGAAGCTCAGCTGCAAGCGGATCGGCGACGGGGTCTGCGATCGCTGTTTGAGACTCAATGCCGAGTGCAAGTCGAGCCCGTCACTCCGGTACAAGAAGCAGATTCAACATTACGATCAGATTCAAGAACAGAAACAGCTGCAGCAACAGCAGCCGCCGCCGCCGCCGCCGACGCAGAATCCCAACCAGGCGCAACCATCGTTACAGCATTATTATTCTCGAGAGCTGCTACAGCAACAGCAGCCTCCGCCACGATTGGCCTACTCGCAGGGGCAGAGCATCACACGCAAGAATGCTCTCTGCTCGGAAGACCAACACCATTCTGGGGCAGAAGATGGTACAGAACGCCGCTCCCCGAAGCGGAGGCGGAAGGCAAGTGATGCTCATCCTGTCCAACGTGACACGGGTAAGTGTTCCCCAAAACAGCCGCTATTCTACCCCTGGTATCATTGCCAATTGTTTCTGAGATGAGAAGGGATATTAGCTAATTTATTTGTGGAAGTACTTCCGTTATTAGCAACCGACGCGATGATGGCCCCCGGCATACAGAGTCAGGTAATGACGGCGCCGGATGGGTCTGCAGGGCTGGCCGAGTATGCAATGAACTTGCGAAATATGGATTACATGGCACTGTCCCAGCCGCCGATGCCGCCCAATTATTTATTAGGATCGCAAGTTCCCTCTGGCATCGATGATTACTTTCCCTTTCATCAAGTCAATCCAAGTTTCTGGCCCAATCAGTCACACGAGGAAGCACAGCAGCTGCAACATCATCACCTGGTGCACCACCACCACCAACAGCAACAGGTCTTTGATCAAGTTTCATTTACATCCCTTGTTATACCAGATCCAGCTGCCGCCCAGCAGGATACTTTCATATCTGTGCAGCAGCCGTCGCAACAGGATATACTCGTCCAAGAGCGTTCCACGCTCGTCTTTGGCAGCAGAAGACGCCGAAGTGCCCCCCCGCCGCACCAGCAGACATCCCCTTTCCCTGCGACTGAGCGCAGGTCTCGCTCACAGATCGTACAGATCAACTACACGGACTCCGTTATACCCAAAGAGAGCGATCTAACCGGGCCTCGCGTTATGGACCAGTTTTTTCAAATCTTCGCTCGTGTCCGCGTGCTCTCGAACCATCTTGAGTGCCTCGAGCAGGGCAAGGACTATCGCGACGGTCCCGATGGCAAATCCAACGTCTTCACCGTTGCGGAGCTCTACAAGCACACGCTCGATGTCATTGACGTCCTCGAGCGCCTTGTAGCCATCAAAAAGGCAGCAAGCGACTCCGCCGCGAGCCGCGTCGAGCCGCCCCTCAGCGCGACGGATCCCTCCAACTGCATGTTCACGATTTCCCTTTACGCGCTGATCCTCAACGCGCTGCAGCGCCTCTTTGATCACGTCCGCGCGGTTCTGGCCGACGCGGACCCCAAGCTGGATGATACGTTTGACTCATATCTCCTGCCGACGATGAACTTCGGCATCGGAGGCGGCACCTCCCTCGGCGCCCATCCGGCGCATCACATGTCCCTGACGGTGCAGGTCGGCATGCAGTACCTGGGGCGGCTGCGCGATGCCACTGTCTTCCTGGGCCTTACCCACGGAGCCGAGACCAACGGAAACGGGGCGCATGGTCCTGGAGCATCGGAGAGCCAGGACCCGATCGCCGGCAGCGCAGAGATTAGTCTTTGGTTCGCCAATATCAAAAAGATGGAAGGCAACCTCAGCAAGACTCTGGGACAGCTGCAGGACGAGCTCAACGACTTTATGGATGCCATGGACGTGATTGACGCCATGGAGGAGAAGGAGAAGGAGAAGAAGTAGCGCGAATGCGCTGTGGTGCGTATTTGTGCAAGTTGGTGGCTTTTTCATTGGGCTGCGGTGCGAACAGCCAAGGCATGCTGGAGGGAGGGTATTTGCAAATTCTGATGGATCTCGTATGTATGCTAATATACTTGTGTGAATTATCATGGTTCTCCTTGTGTATAATCTCGGGTTTGCAAACTTGACTTGGAGGGCCACGGCGCGGTTGGGTGTTTTTTACGCTACCGAGCAGACTGTGGTTGATGACGGCAAGCTTCCGGATAGTCTTTCCCAAGATTGATTCTAGCCGGTGCTGGCGGTGAAGCGCATGCACTGATACTGTCAACCTAGTACCCGGGAGCCGGCTTCTGATGCTTCTCTCCAATAGCAATGAACCGCAAGCCCGCGCTCTTTCCAGATCAACTACCAGAAGACCAAAAAATGACCGGCCTACATTGTTCTACCTTGTGTGCAGGGCATTATGACCCGGTGGCCGCTTTGTTACCACTGGTAGTTAACTGCCCACCTCGATTACATGGCGCCTGGAACAAATATAATGAGGCTTCGATTGTAATTTTCTTAGCGCAAGAGGCTACGTCTGGAAAAAGGGCTGACATATTTGCCAACAAGCCATGGTTTGAATGCTGATGGCTGTCGCGATATCAAAACCGCAAGGATTTCTAGCTTAAAATAGTCAAGATGTCATGAACTTCATGTTTCGAACAGAAAAATATGGTTGTGAGGCTGAGACAAGAGATACATAATGGTACCGTCGGGTCAGCCGTCAAGGCGCGCACAGCCCCGGCGCAACTATGGTTGATTACTACGAATCATATTAGCAGACGGTGATATTTTGTACGCGTAAAGAAGTGTCTTTGTAAATTAATGAATTGTAAGCAAATTCCCTGTTGTTACATATCGAACAACCACCCCCCCCTCCCCTCCCCTCCTCGACTTGATGAAAGAGATTCGTGATGAGACGATGCATGTTATGACCACGATGGGAAAAGCGTAGTAGTATTTAGAGGGCAAGGTAACAATTCGTTAGGATCTAGACCAAGGACCAAAGAAAAGGGAAAAGAAAAAAAAAAATCGAGTAAGTTTCGAGGGCCCTTTGGCTAGCAACGCCGGGGAGTCGCTTCCGGGTGGAGCGAAAGCAAACTCTTTTTGCCCTGGCCATGCCCGCTGACTGAAGATTTGTACGAAAAGTAAAGCGGCGCAAGGGGAAAAAAAAAAAGAGACTTTGGAACACGAGCAGTACTGGTAAAACTTGGAGGTTGAGAAGCCTGGCAAGCTGGTTCTAAAAACGTAAAAAGTGGGAAAGCGCCGCGATAACCGGTCGGGGTTCTGGTCTGCAATTCGTCAACAACGGCTTGTTTATATACACTATCATGGTGCGAAAAAAAGGCGGAGAGGGGGGCCTACATACTTTTGTGCATAGCACGATACACGGCCCCCCCCCCCCTTCCCTCCCTCCCTTCTTGAATTACATGGAATTTATTAATAAGGGAGGGACAGGAGGGGGCGGAGGACAGCGCACGCCACCGCCCTAGAAGGCCGAAAGAAAAAAACAGGAAGCGAGTGATCTGCATGTAGGTAGGCGAATGGGATTGCACGGGCCTTGCCGTCGGCAAGGCAGGCAAAGGCAGGGCAGGGCAGGGCAGGGCAGGGCAGGAAAAGATTGATTGATTACCCACAAGCATCGTTGAGTGGTTGTTGGATCTTTGCGTTACCCATCACCAGCAGGTTTTCCCGATGAACTGGGAAATGGGAATTGTATGTATGTATGTACTACATCAAAGGGGCGGGGATGTGTAGAGATGTATCGAGTACACGATGCCGCTCGCGATTAAAATAAAAAGCAATATGCCTCCTATCTTGTCTCACTATGATGACGGATAGGGTTAAAAAAAATGTGGCTGCAAGCGGTGAAGAAACGCCATCCAATGCGTACTGATAGTCTGATACAGACAAGGAAAAAGAAAGGCGCAGAAGAAAGCAAAATAGCAACATCGCACCCACGATTTTTCGGCCCCCCCCCCGAAATGACATGGTACACCACTGTACCTCCGTACGTACTCTGGTATTACGAAACAACCTGTCAAAGCTCGACGAGGCACAGACCGAAACAAGACGGCTTGATAAATGGCTCGGATCCTCGCTGAGCAATTGCCAATGAGCATCAAACCGGAAAAAGAAAGGCATCGAAACAAACCGCCAAAGGTCTGATACATATGCTTGATAGGCTGAAAGGCTGCATAGGCATGGCCCGAGTCTATTGGCGTTAGCACCAACCAACCAACCAACCAACCAACCCAACTCTCGTTGGGCATCTCAACGCACAAGTCAGTTTATTAGAGTTGGGCATCGGCTGGAAAGAGCGGAAAGCGTGTATTCGTAGCCCTGCCGCTTTTGCGAGCGCACTGATGTGGCATGCATAACACTGTTTAGTTGTGCGTTTCGTAGCCGGACCCAAGATGCCGACTTGCGCCACAACGATCGGGCCTAGAAAAAGTCGTAGCGCAGGCACAAGCCACGGCCACCTCGTTTCAGAGCTGCCTGACAAGTGTCTCCAGTTAGAGTTTGACAGTACGTTAACCGAAAAGAACAAGCCGTTGGCAGGTTGCGCGTGCCAGGTATCAAGACAAAACGCCCACGACGTACCAGTATGTACGACGTAGCCAAAGGGTCTCCTCTTGGGAGAAGGTGGAGGCAAGATACCAGAATCGAGTTGTTTCCAGAATCACTGTACAGATACGTCATGGGGACTGAGCAAGAGAGACTACTGCAACGGTGACATGGCTCCAACGACAAAGTGCCAAAGATCGATTCGGGGTCTGGCTGGTGTACTGGGTACATGCGTCGGATAATTGGGCCCATTCTGAAATGGAATTTTGAAAAGAAGAGCACAACCAGACTCCTTCGCAAGCCGTCTGAGTAGGGGTCATCTCTTGTTGCGCCTGGTCGATTGGCGGTTGCTGCTCATTCTGCAGAGAGAGAGATAACTCAGTCCCGGATTGGCACAATCCATCGATAGCTAGCAACAAAAAGCCAAACCACTCCTGATAAAGTACTTTGGATCCAAGAAGAACAGGCCCAGCGGCATTCGGCCCATGGCCACCCCGCATATGCAGACAGATGGATTCTAGCTTGGTGAGAGCTAGCGAACAGGCCAATCTGGTTGGAGAGAGAGAGACTGCGCGCTGATCTGGTTTGACCCATGACCCCATCCTATGCATCCGCCTGCCTCATGTGTCAGGTGCCTTATATGCGCATCTTATCGGCCGGTTCAGATGGCGTTGGCGGGGTAAACTGACCATCCATTCATCCTCCGGCGTCATGATCCTCTCTGGGCGACCATCGTCCCCTTCCAGTAGCAACGAACTCACTTAGTTGCAGAGAGGATCGACTAGTTGACCTCGTCAAGGAAATACATGTGTTTCGTCGACGATTGCCTAGGTAGAGCGAGGTCCTAGCATCGGAATTCACCATGGCTCTCAGACAAGTATATAGAGAATATGATGCCTGCGTGCCCAATGTCAAGGTCGGAAGCCGCCTTGCCACATGTCCCATCCAGAGACCAAAGAGGCGAGAGAGCGTTACAAAATGATCATGCCAAACATTTGTGCTGCCAGTGCAGTCCTGGCGGTCGTCGTCAGCGCAGCTCTTACCATTAGCGATGCACCTGTGGCGAAGCGCGCCAATAATAAAGAGCATTACGCAAACAACATTGCTCTCGCCGCCTTTGCCCTCCAGAGATTTTGGTATAACCAGAGTACCGGCCTTTGGGACAATGCGTGGTGGAACAGCGGCAACGCGCTGACGACGCTGGCCGACTGGGCCAAGCTTCGCCCTCTTGAGGCCGAGGGCCTCAAAATTTCCGACGTGATCCACAACACATGGTGTCGGGCACAGAATGTCAATGTCTTTACAGTCAAGACCTTTGAAAGCAACGGCATGATGAAGACTGAGGACTGCATCAATGGCGAGGGCCCTGCTTGCGGTGCTGCTGCTGCTGCTGCTGCTACCGGCGGCGGCGTCCAGTCACAAGCTTTCCGTAACTTCCTCAATGACTTTTATGACGATGAAGGCTGGTGGGCGCTCGGTCTCATCCACGCCTATGATTACTCATATAGGCAAGAGTACCTCGACTCTGCTGTGCGCATCTTCAATGACATGCAGGGCGGCGGCAATACCAACTGCAAAGGTGGTATTTACTGGAGCAAGAAGCGAAACTATGTCAACGCGATTGCGAATGAGTTGTATCTGTCCGTGGCCGCATCGCTCGCCAACCGCATCCCCAATGACAAGGGCAAGTACACGAGCATCGCAGAGAGTCAGTGGAAGTGGTTCGCCAACAGTGGCATGATCAATGGCGACAACATGATCAACGATGGCCTAAACGACCAGTGCACCAACAACGGCCAGCCGACTTGGACGTACAACCAAGGCGTCGTTCTGGGGGGCCTGGTGGAGTTGTACAAGGCCACTGGCAACCGTGACTACCTCAACCGAGCCAACGACCTTGCGTCTGTGTCCATGAAGAAGCTAGTCAACGGTAATGGGATCCTCGTGGAGGGATGCGAGAATAACGGAGATCACTGCGGCGGTGACGGCGCCCAATTCAAGGGCGTCTATGCCCGCAACCTGCGTTACCTCGACGAAATCTCGCCGAGCAACGACATCAAAAACTTCCTCAGGCGCAATGCCGACTCCATCTGGGATGAGGACCGCGATGGAAAGAATAACAAGCTTGGTGTTGCGTGGGCTGGGCCGCTTTACAATCCCATCGGTAATGCGCACAGCAGCGCCCTGGACGCGCTGGTGGGAGCGGTAGTTGCGGTATGATTTGCCTTGACTCGCTCCAACGGCGTTGGGGGCGCTCTTTTGTATATATTATCATGCGGTCAACCTGGACCACATTAGAAAGCAAATGACGAATGCGACCTGTCTGAAACAAGTTATGCACAACGGCATCAAGTGCATGATCCAAGGCACTGTCAAAAAGCGGCACTGGTTCTAACCCGGTTAAGTGTTTTGGCCCCCACGAGGCACATGCACTAAATATGATGATGCACCCATTCAAAGTAGCTGATGATCATTGGTGGGCGGCTTACCATTCCTGGTGCTCCTTTGTATAACTAGTCTTTTTAGACAGACTATTATGGCTGCATTACCCCGGTCGCCGCGTGGGAGCTGACGCCATTCTTCAGTGGCAGATGAAAAAAGGGACCGGGGGTTTCCGTATAATAATAAACACCTTGACCCTAACAGCTAGGGCTGGCGCTGCAGTAATCATTTTTCGTTTGATTTAAAATTGCAGGTTCCTAGCGTGGTCTGTTGTCAACGAGCTGGCCGGAGAACTATCGAGAAGGTGCGCATGATGGCCCGAGCCGTTGCCCGTATGGCAAAGTCCTCCACAAGCCCCGCTGCGGGACAGTTCTTCCAGTACGGAGTATGCCCTGGCATTCGAGCCTCAGAGAATCAGGGACGAGGCAAAGCGTTCCCTTGCAATGGCATCCATGACTCGATATCCATCGTAAAAGAGCCGCGTTTGGAACGCACCCTTGCTGACTGACTTGATTTTAGCCCCGAGACAAATGGAAGACGGTGATGCAGCGGAAGGCCCGGTTGAGGCGTGTTGGAAAATTCAGACAATGTCGGCCTGGCGTCGCTTGCGATGGTATAGAGTGGTGGCGTAGAAACATGCGTCAGCGGCATCAGCGCCTTTGTATCCGCGGGTGTTTCGACATGTAAAAGTCTGATACAAGTACGTGTCCGGACTCTTCGGCATTCGCAGGGCCAGCACAATCTGGATGCGCTTCGACATCGCGTAGGCTTGGCCAAGGGAAAACTGTGTCAAGGAGAGGCTATCACAGTATAGTTGAAACAGCGGCACTTTTTGGTGTGCGGATTGATGAGCAATGAGCGCACGTGTGCACCAAACCAGCCGCTGCCAAAGGAGCCAATTCTGGCTCAAGTAATAGCGCTTGGCGGCCGAGTAAACGACGAGGTCTTGCCAGAGTTGGACATATAATGCTGACTATTTAGCGTGGTAGTCGAAGAATCCGAGTTTTTTAATCGCTTCATCTTTTGCAGCGCACGGATAGCGCTTGTAGGAGCCAGCAAACATCCAGGTTTCAGCGGCGCCTGTATGGTCACGCCTGCGCTGCCAAGGCATTGCCGAAGCTAGAACTTTCTCTCCTTGTTCTGTTTGTCGGCTGATGTTGTCATGGCCGAGGCGGTCTTGTTTCTTGGAGCAGCAACCAGCACAAGGCGCAGACGAGTCGGTTGACCGCTGCATGCTGGAGGGGCCCATCACAATGATGCTGGCAGCGCACAGATGCCGAGGACCGTTTTCCATTCGCATCGTCGTGTCAAAACTGGGGCAACTGCGGAAATTTTGTTTCTCAACGGCGATGCAGGACGGCTATCCGAGCGGCATTCGTCAGAAATGGTTCGATTATTTCTTCGGCACATGCACTTTGGCCAGGGTCTAGGACACTAGGGAAATGTAGTGTGCCCAATACACAAGAAGAATGTATGTATGGATACATATGTATGAGAAACGGCTACTAGGTAGGTTGGTAGTAGGTAAATAGACGACGAGACCCTCGACAGGCCATCAAGAAAGACGGTAGACTCGAAGCCCAACGTTTGTTGAAATCGTCTTCTTTTCGAGAGAGACTTTTCTCTACTATATTTCGCTTCTCTAATGTATTTCGCTGTTAGTCTCAGGCTCTGGGCAAAACGGGAAGTCGGGATGTGTAACACTGATAAGGAAACATGCAAGGCCAGTCATGGTTCACCAGGGGTGCCCAATCGAAGGAAGGGAGCTGATCTGTTGCCGATGGATGTGACGTGCGAGGGCGGCCTCGTGCGCATCACCTCTGACTCTGCTACGGGCCCTTGCAGCGCATTGCCGTGTTGGGCAGCGAGTGCAGAAATCATTGATATTGCAGCGACCGGTCAAGAGTCGCGCAGGACCCTTTGATGCAAACCATGTGCAGTGCAATGTTAATCCGACGCCATTCCGCGTGGTCTACCGGTATTCATCTCGGGACCGGGACCACCGCGGCGGAGAAACAAGCTTGGTTCCTTATGCACTCTGGGTAAATGAAGCAGGGATTGCGAGTGCCGCGATGACTCGTTGGTCCTTGATACTCGCATATAGACTATTAGAAGGGTTCCGACCAAGTAGCATTTGATGGAAGAAATAATAATGGGGGACTGGAACCAGCAAACGGAGAGAAAAACACGGTCGGCTTGCGGGATAGAAGAGGAAAAAGGCGGCCAGGCCTGACTGATGATGAAATGGGGCTAGCACTTGGCAGCACCGCCGCTGGCAGCGGACCGTCGCGGCAGCATGATTAGGCAATTGGTGACAGCCGCTACGTGCGCCACGGCCCGCAAAGTTATCTTTTAGTCGGTAGTCTATTAATGAGAGAGAAATGCTGGACCAACAGAGATGTTTGTCAATGATGGATGTGACATGTACGGATTACTGAATAGGGTGGGTGTGCATCTCGTGATACAGTACAGGTACAGTACAGGTACAGTACAGCTATAGTACTCGAACAGTGCCTCAAAGCGCCCGTAGCCACTGTGCCTGGTCAGCACCTTCTTCACCAAACGAATTACCTAAGAACCTACCTATTCGTAATAACCTACCACCTGTTCCAAGCCTCACTCTAATCTTCATGTCTTCTGGCATCCCACACCTCCACCGTACGCCTCTAAACCTCCAACACGCTCTCAATATTAGCAGCCTGTCTCTGCTGGAAGCCCGTGGTTCCTAGTTACCGGAGAGAGCGGCATTCAGGGAATGGGGGGGTGCGTTACAACAAGGTGAGGTGTGTCTCCCACCAGTACCTCGCACACCACCCTGGCCTGGTCTGGAACCTGGCCGTTCGCACTCTATACCCCCCCTCCCCCCTGGCTCATACAAAATACAAGAAAAAAAAAAAAAGGTGCAGACACATTACTCTTTCTGCCGGCATCGAGACCAATCATCTCTGTGACCTGGATGGGCGGGCTATTACCCAGTATTTGTAAGGCGCGGAAAAACAGACTGAGCAGCCTTACTCCGTACATACAACGTCTCTCTTTCGCTGCGGCCGCACGCCCATCCCACCCCCCCAGGGCAACTCTTCTTTTTTTAAATAGCCTTGTAGCCTCCACTCCAAGTCCACCTCTGCCCATCATCGTTTTACCAGTATCTTTCGAAAGCCATATTAATCTGTTGGACTAATATAATAGCCTTCTCTTCCAGCTTCCAACGTCTTTCTGCGTATCAGCATAGCTCTTGTGTGTTACACGACTTTTCTCGACCCCGCCTTACCATATCTGCCGCTACATCTCCTCTACTCGCACCTCTCTGTCGTTCCTCCTGCAACAAACATCTTCTACAACAAACGTCTACAACCGGCGCAATGTGCAATTACATCTATGTGTGTACCGCCCTCGCGCCTCGATCCATCCAGGTGATCTACATTATTCCAGCACATATCTAACCCGCCTCGCAGAGAGAACTCAGCTGTCAGCATCATTACCACCTGGTGCAATCCTGGTGTCCCAAATATATCGAGACTGAAAAGCGCTGTCCGCCTACAATAGTCTGCAAGCAATATCAGTTGGTTTCCCCATGAATATATTCGCTGTCTACCTTGTTTATGCTAACCTCTCTTTCAGTGGTGACGAGCTATGTTGTATGTTACAGTCTTGGTACCTCTGCCGACGACCATCTAACTTTATGTAGCCGCCTGCCGGGAACGCCAATTTCCCAGTAACCCTCCATGGGCCAAGCTGATAATGCGCCCTGCTCAGCCTCCGTCGCAACGTTTCCAGATACCAGCCTAGGAACTTGGGATTTGTGGAACGGTACACCGACCCAAGTCGAAAATGGACCGCTTCGTGGATATGACCTCGAGCATCAGCTTTACTTCTTCACGAATGACCATATAGCCGACCACCTACAACCACTTCATACATACGGCGATACAGCGACAACGGCGAATCATTTTTTTTTTTACTGCGCAGAACTGCTACTGAAAGAACTCGAGGTGCAAACCTTTCGATATATCTTCTTTCGACATT
This sequence comes from Beauveria scarabaeidicola, assembly GCA_037289395.1. Taxonomy (NCBI): domain Eukaryota; kingdom Fungi; phylum Ascomycota; class Sordariomycetes; order Hypocreales; family Cordycipitaceae; genus Beauveria; species Beauveria scarabaeidicola. The sequence continues at coordinate 78,025 of JAEIJG010000018.1, read as the reverse complement.
TTCGGCATCTATACTTGCTGCTCGGAGCGCAAGCGACAATACACTTTCCCACTCTTATTTTTCCATGGGATTTTGGTATTATCAAGGAGTCTCTTGATTTATTTTTTATTTGACTGGATTTTCATTGCAACTGGGAAACGGCTATACACAGGAAGGGCACGCGCGAGCAAGCGGCGAGAGATTGGACACCACAGGACAGGATAGTCTGGGCATTGCAGTCAGCAAAAGTCTAGCAATGGTTATGGGAGGAGGGGGATTGGGACAGTCTCTTTTTTTTTTTTGGAGTTAATATGCATACACAACATACCAATTCTTGATTTACCCCTTACATTTCGTCACCGTGACGTGTTGACCGTCTACGTACCATGTCCATCTCATTGTATATTCATGGATCTTGGAAGAATGCCCCATGATTGACTCAAGCCTACGGACGCACTCAAAGGACGTCAGATCCAATTGCGGAGATGCATGCACGCCTCATTATGACAGGGGGACAGGCCAACCCATGCCCACGCACAACAGTCTCTTCCAGTATGCGACCTTGTGCGACAGGAGACAGCCCATAATGACGGCGCTATTCTACAGAGAAGAGGTCGGATATTAATAAAAGCAGTGATTGCCTGTAATCGTCAGGAACAATACATGGCATATTCGCTGCCTCTACTCGGTAGGCCGTGATGCAAATCTGTTTTCTTGTCCCGCTGTGTTTCAGCCTGCAGATCAGAACCCGTGTAAACTATGCTTGTTCCTGAACTGGGCAAGGAAAACTGGCTCAGGAGCAAACTCAGCTTTCGTCGAGGCCCCGTCCGATACCCAGTGATGAGCGTGCGGCCCCTAATAAATAGACGGGATGACGCCACCTAGTCCTTTGGGATCATCGCTGGTTCACTTTGTATAGGAGAGCCGAGTTTTGGCGTTGCACAAATAATGATGAAAATAAAGATGGAAAAAAAAAACAAAAAAAAAAAAAGAATAAAAAAAATTCAAAAAAAAAAACCCCCCTCCTTCGCTATGAGAAACAAGTATCACTTGCATGGAGGACAGGTGCGGAGGAGGGTTTGGTACCACCTGGGTGATCATAGCAGCCCGACCAGCTGGCACACACATGCTCTTTGCCCAACCGACAACGCACACACACACATTCAGTCGTTTGCCCGCAAAAGGCCAAGATGATAGGGCGATGCAGCACCGCCGCTCTATCCGATGATGAAGTTTCGAGGTTGCTCCTTTCCAGCTGGGCCGCACTCCCCCGCAAAAAAAAAAAAAAGGATTGCCATAGGCCTCCTCTCGTTCCGCACCCTCCACCCGTCCAGATCCTCCCTGTGCCGCTGCCAGGCGGCGAGCGAGCGCGTGGGTTGCTTGCTTGCTTGCTTGCTTGCTTGCTTCGTTAGCAAGTGTTACGCAGCAGCTTTGCTTTCCTGCATGCACCGGCCCGCTAGTTAATAACCATCGGCCGTCCAGTCGTTGGCCCCTGTCGCGGCATGCAAGAGTCTGCCACACACACGTCGTTGTTGTCTCGTGGCGGCGCGCCAAAGCAGAGGCTGGTTTCCAACAATGAGCAATGAGGTGGTGGCTTGCTCACTTGCAGCCTGCTAGACTGTGCTAGTTAGTGTCTTGTTGCGGTGGGTGGGTGCAGCTGCATTGCAGTGACTATTTCTCCGAGCCTACTTGCCCATGTTGCTTTTTCTATCAATGGCTTGCATACTGGTACGCCATGCCCTCAAGGACAACCAATGAGGGAGCGCTCAGAGCGCGCTGAGTCTCGGTTTGCCCCCCTGGTGACTATATTTTTGATTAACTCGTACACAGCATTTACCCGTACTGTGTAAATGTGTCTTGCTCAAGTGTGCAGATTGATGAATATCAGTATGAGGGCGCAGGGAATCCCAGGCTGTCCAAAACATCAGGGCACAAACTTTGACTAACATCCTAAATAACGGGCTCGTCTCTAATAATAGTTCCATTGTACATTCCCTACTCCGCAAAAGTTGGTTAGCTAGCGCATAAACTAATACTTGTCCTTGCTGCATGTCACGGCCAGATGCTTGGGACCGATGCCCTTTTCATGCTCGTCCAGATAACGTCGTTCATGTGAGCCAAAAGAAGCAACAAAGGCACAAAAGCAATGCTAGTGATATGTCACTCCGACACTCTGACTTTGGCACCTTCGTTGTAGTTCAAATCCAATAGCCGCATGAGGCAGCTAGCACGCCTAGCCCATGGCACGATGCCAATGGTTCACCGCCCTCAAAGAGGACAAGACAAGACTTGTCACTTTTCAGGATGGAATCTCGGAATGAAGATCACTCATGGCAAAGACCACACATGTCTCGACGACTTATAGTCGAGTGGATGTTTGAACACATAGGCGGTTACGAAGTTGCCATATTTTGGTGCACTGGCAACTGCCAGTACAAAGTATCTCGCCCTGGCTTTTAGTCTTTAGAGAACCAGAGGGTAAAAGCACAGGCCATCATGTTCTGACACCAAATCAATCTCGTAGGGCCGCCACCCAATCTCCTGGGACAGACCTGGCGCTGTGAGGGGAAGAGAGCGCCGTCTTGCCATCATCAAGTTCGTTGACTCGGTCACACATGACACGGTTTGCTTGGTAGTTTCATTGCTTTTTCCAGGCTGTTTCTCCGCTTCAAAGTCTAATAATACAACCACCCGCACCGCCTTTCTGGTTCTTGGGATTTCGAGGGCCTCCACAAAGGTCGCAGCTGGGCTGGGCTGGGCCGCATCTGCTGGAGACCCAGGACCCAGGACCCAGGGGGGCGGGCCGCTAGGGTGACAAAGCGACAAGAGACAACAACGCTCGAGGAGATTCTTTTTTCCAGCCTAATGAGAATATTCGCAGAGAATTTGAGAAACAAGGGGGGAAAAGAGGTGCATCGGAGATTCGAGCGGCTCAAGGTCCAGGTGATCCTTTTGCAGTGATCGGAGAGTGGCTCGTGGGCGTCAATTTCCCCGATCCATCATGAGAATAGGATGCATGGGGTGTGAAGAAAACGTGTACACCCCTGGCGATGTGCCGTGAATCGTTCTAAAAAAAAATTCATATTTAATAATCATTATCTAACCAGCATGCAGGAGATTTGCCAGCCGGATGTGTGCCAGGCATAGCTACCCGGACTCGGTAACTGCTTGCGATGTACAGAATAGTACAGCGCAAATGCCAGGACCATGCAAGGAAATGTCACTGTTTGCATGTGGCTTGATGGTGGCGTTGTCGTGGATCGATTGTTGTTGGCTTATTTACTGATTCTTACGTACATTGAACTTTCTTTTGCTGCTTTATCAGATGCTGATGGAACTTGGTTGTCCCAGCTGAGAGGAACTCGTCATGTGCAATGTGTAAATGTGATAGAATCAAGGGTTCGGCATGTTTCTTTGGAGCTTCTGTCTCAGTTTCATGTCGCACAAACGGAGCCATAAGTGATATTCAACGCGGGCATGAATAGTCAGAATAGACGAGAATGTCATTTGCCTAAATCTGCCACAGAATCAGATGGTGAAAGTCCGTGAGTCACGGTCTTGTACCAGTACTGATGCAACCAAAATTACGGTAAATGAGACGTCAACACCAATTTGTGTCTCTTGCAAAGTCAGGGATGACGAGTTTACACAGTGGCAGTTTGTCGGAAGACTCCGTTTCCTGGTTTCTGGAACCAGGGTCACGTTCAATGTACAGGTCATTTTGCTCCGAGGCTGTCGTGAACCCGACGGGTCTGGGCAGACATCAAGAAACATCGGAGCTTGCATGTGCTCGGCCGATGAAATCGTCCCGAGCAATCTTCGACATGGAGCAGGGAGTCACAAGGCAAGGCAGGGGGGGACTTGTTACCAGGGGGTTCTCGCGACTATTGGTCAAAAATCGCGAAAACTCGAGCTTCCGAGGCTTCATCCCGCAGGCTTGTTGCACCAGAGTCCGACCACAGACCATCTATGATATCAACATGACTCTGTTGTGACATTGAGATCCCGTCTCCAAGGCCCCTGGTTCCTTGAAAGAATTGTACTGCCCTAGTTAGTGCAAATGATTCTACCAATCAATGACTGTTTTATCAAGCACACCTCCGAGTTGGACACCGCTTGTATCGCATGGACCAGTGAACTACGCCCGGCTATAAAATAGCGCATACGCGCTAACAAGTAGGGCAAGTTTCCCGAGCGTATCTTGTTCATGCCGAGTTTCAACAGCCAATCGTGGTCCGTTTGACACAACCACAAGCCCAACGACAGTTTGATGTGGAGGCAACGGTTCGAGCTAGCAGCCAACACTGAGCAAGTCGGCAACTACTGGGTAGTCTTAGTTTGCAGCTAAATTATTATAAAGCCCGAGAGAGAGGGACGGGAAAGGGCCGAGCCTTTTTCGCATTTGTCAATGAGGGCAAAGAAGAGAAGTAGGGTGGTCCAGGTCAACAATCTTGGCCTCGTCCTAATGCTGCAAAGTACTTGATAGACACGAAACTTGATGAGCGGCTGTAAAGACGCTTTTTTCGCTTCATCTTGCCGCTCTCCACCTCGGATAAGAAAGGCATGAATTTGAAATGCTGCAGCGCCTCCCTCTTCCCCGGCCACGCTAATGCGGGTGCGCATGATGTACATGCCACTAGATAGAGGCTCGACGCACCACTACGTTGCATCAGTTTGCTGATGCAGCAGTGATGCTTGCGCAATCATATCTAGACCAACAATATCAGAGAGCGGTTGGTGCATTTGTCGCAGTTCTTGATGCACTGCGGGCGTTGCTAGTCATCACCGCCAGATACTGGAATCTAGGCGCAAAGTTTGCGCCCGTCTTTTCGTGATGCCGTGATGCCGTCAGAGGGAGTGGAGGTGTACCTACATATCAGTTGCCCAGGAACGCACATCATCAACTGAGGGACAAAAAGATCGTTTTTCCGGCGACTTTGCATCAACTCCACCTCGTCTAGGCTTACCTTACCGTTGTGATTCCCCCACAAAAGGTGATGCCAGGCCGCAGGACCAACAGACCATGTGACTCGACGCAAAGTTCTGGTTTCGTGACAGTTGCCTGGAAGAAACGAAGCGGCAGAGACAGATATCTACTGCGCCGGGCCAACTATTTCGAGTTCTGTGCCTCAAGAAAGTACGTATACTGGTAGTGCTCGAGGCATCACGAAACAACAAGCCTTTTGCTGCGACGAACGACGAGCCCTGCAAGCAGCAAAAGAGAACGGACCCTGTCAGTCTATTTCGCTAGCAGACCAAAATGCAGGAACATGCATCAATAGAGCCCCTCCCATCTTGCATGGGCCCTGTCTTTCTTCTTGTGCACAGGCCAAACGCCTGGGAACTGACTGCAAGACTTGGACGCTGGGCGGGCGCACAACTGTCTCACGCAACTAGTTAGCTGGTTCAAACGCCTCAGGAACTCCTCCGAGAAGTGGTGCATACGTACATGATACAGGGATGCCATTGCATAACACTGATAAGTTATTAGGCAGCAACATTCACTGAGGGATTTTTCTTGTTGGTGGTGGCCCGAATGTCGTGATGATCTGCGTTTATGCCGTTGCATCCTGCTTGGCGTCTTTTTCTCCCTCCTCATTCGATGCACTCTACTCCGTACTCTGTACGGATCAGCCTTTTTGGGCGCACAAGAACATAACATCTCCCGATATCCAGAATGTGTACTCGGTACAAATCAGTACTCGTAGAAGGGGGTGGCAGATTGTGGAGTGTAGCCGTGTCGATAGCTCCTGGTGGCTTTTGCTTCTATTGCCGAACTCTGCTTTACCTTTTCCGATGGAGAATACGGAGTACACCTAACTATGGTCAAATGTATTATGTACCCCATAAAGCCTAGAGACGCCCACTTGCATAGTGGTTCCTGCCGGGCATGGGTAGAGGCTGCGGATGGACGATTGTTTTCCATTCTAATTAATTACTTTGTAAAGTTGTCATGAGATACCAACGGTCGCTGGGTTCCTCATCGTCGGTAGAGCAGCACAGCGTGACAATCGGACGTTTCCCGGTTGGCTCTTTGCAAGGGGTCATATCTCATCACAAACAGAGGCCAAAAACACGTGAATCATGCTCAACGCAGCTCATAGCAGCCACTTGTCTCAGACCAGTTCTCGAGCCCGCCACGCCTTGCTCGTGTTACATGACAACTCACCTCGATCATCGAACGATGAATACTCTTTTGAGCTTAAAAAGACTTGGCGCTTTGTTGGTGGCGGATGCGTTCATGGAAAGAAATGCCCTGGCCAGTGTTGGGCGTGGCGACTGGCGACCAATGTGCTCTTTTTTCCGCGACAATCTAATTCCCAGCAACTCGGAAATCGCGTCAAAGCCCTGAGTCGCGCGGTGGAGGCGCAGCGAGAAGGTAATTGAGGAGCGGGTACGGACTACAATATTATTCATTAATACGAGGACAATAGGACCAGCATTGGTACGTTGGTCCTGTTATTCAGGCCAGGCTCCGATCCGAAGCAATTTGCGAGCACTTCTATTTTACTCGGGCGTTTTCATGGATCCTAATATATCCGTACGCCCCAAATATACATTCAAAATTGTTGCCACTTCGGCCAAATTCCTGCCACTCCCCCTCCCCCTTTTACAGCTTCCCTTTGCGCCCTGCCTCGTCGGCATCGCCGGCCACCACCATGCCATTTGAAAGTACCTTTTTCCGTTTTCCGAACATGAGCCAAGAGGAAAGGAAGGATACGCAATATCGCAAGCAAGCCAGGCTGCCATGATGATGTAGGAAAGCGGATGGAAAATGAAGCCGTGAGGCTCGGGCCAATACCACCAGAGCAGACAACAAGTCACTGGCAGCCCCATAACCCAGCCAGCAAAAGCGGCAGAACCTGGTCAAACTCGTGACTTGGCCTTTGTTATATCTTCAGTTTGATTGGGTGCGTTTCAGATGGCGAGTGCGCAGCCCTGTCGTCGTACCGGTACTCAATCCTAGCCGTTGGGCAACGACACGTCGGAAATTGAGATCCTTCCGCGCACAGTGCGAATGATTCCTTCATCGATACACGCCCTGGTCGAAGCAAGTAGCTTCGTGCATCGTGCAACAACTGACAGCCCAAGAGACGTTGTGAGAGTACGTGGTTGAAGAGCAACTCACCACATTGCGTAGCTTTGCCCGCCAGAATGTCCTCGGCTCAGCAGCATCGCCAACCAGGAGACGCTCAGCACACACAAAATGCGACAGGCCGGCCGACCACCATGCCAGCTCCGTGGTGTCTCTGGCCTCGAGGCCGGACCACGGCTTGCCCTCCTTGCTCCCGTGGCCCCTGTGCGGCTCGGCCAACCACCAGCGCGCAAATAGCAGATGCGCGGCCGCGCAGCACACGGTGAGGATGCCGAGCAGCATGCCAATGTTGCGCGCCACCAGTGGCGAGGCGGCAAACGAGTGCTTGGCCTGCGTCACGGTCGCGTAGAGCACCAGCAGGTCGAACAGCAGCCATAGAACGAGGCCGGCCACCTCGACCGGTATGTCGGGAAACGCACAAGCCGTAGACCAACTCCCACGCGAGGTTCATCGCCAGCGCAACCAGAGGAACGGGAGTCGCGTGCGTCTGCAGCGCTCGATGCGCCATGAGAATGTAGCACACGATCCAGAGGCAGACGCCGGCGCCGAGGCAGAGCGTCGACACGGGGACGAGCCACTGCGGCGCCGAAGCGGGGGGCTTGTATGCCGGCCCCATCTTGTATCCGTATATAATTGGTTGTCAAAGCCAGACGGTGCTTCTTTCGTTTGTAATTATTTTTTTTTTTCGCTCAAAGATTGAGCCTCTGTATGTTCGTTGTTGGTAAAAGACAGAGTCTCGTGGAAATAACGCCGTCACCCCTGCGGAGAGCGAGACCGCAACCGGCTTCTATCCTCAGCCGAAGGAAACTGCGCGGTGAATCTATATTGAATTGATCAATAACAACATGCTTCTATTGCTGCACGATTACTCGTGCTCCTGACGTGGGCTTGGACCCGTGCAGGGAAACGGCCGCACGAAAGTCTTCCTGTCCATTGGAACTGTGTTGCGGTGCAAGACTTGTCAGATTAAAGAAAATAAACGAGTCGTGATTGGACGATTCTCTTTCCCTGATTCCTCAGTACAGCGCCGTGATATGCATGGCTGCTCAGCAAAAGCGCATCTTATTCGCCGCTATCATAGGCCCTTTCTTCTCTCATCCAGCCACAGGAACGCACATGAGAATATTGGGAGCATTGGGATTCATGACTAAATCAATAACATAGCGGCATCATAATCTGAGACGATTTTATGTGGTAATTATAGTATTTCAAAGAAGCATAGCATAGTTATCCAAACCGCGGCTGTATTTTGCTACCCACTTTCCAGTTGACATTGGGCACCAAACACCAAGCACCAAACTGGCTAGCCCGAGCAACTAACGACGGCCGTCCCCGACTCATCATCAACATCAAGCATCGAGCATCGAGCCAAGATGGCTACCGAGCCGTCCTTTGGCGACTCTAGATACAGTCGGGAATACCACCTCCCGGGAGGGACGATCCAAGGTCGGCCCGAGCCGTTAAAGGTTACCTACGCCGACTTTGGCTATCGCAATGAGGAGAACCCAGAGGAGGAGAATGTCTTTCTCTTCTTCCCTCCGCTACTAGGCAGCCGCTGGATGCACATAGCGAAAGACAACCTGGCCAAGAAGCACAGAGTGCGCATCATCAACGTTGAGCGGCCGGGCTACGGCGGAACGGATGAGGTTGAGCTGCAGGACAGGCTCCGGGTGTGGCAAGGTACATTTGATGGAGATGTGCCCCCCCCAACACAGTTGGCTCCCCGCTAACATGTGCATATTTACTTGTAGATGTCATCCCGGCGCTCTTGACGCATTTAAACATCAGACACGTGTCAGTCGGCTGTCACAGCGCAGGCACCGTCTACGCGCTAGACTTTATCCTGCACCATCCCGAGTTCCTGCACCCGGAGCGCCCCTACCTCGCCATCGCGGGGCCCTGGATCCTGCCAGCGCAGTCGGGCGTCATCTCGATGCGCATCGCCCAGAGCCTGCCCGCCGCCGTGATTGGCTGCTCCGAGAGCCTGGCGCGCTTCATGAAGACTGCCGTCAACCCGGTCCTCGGCGCCGGCGCATCGGCCGTGTCCAGCCTCTTTGGTGTCGTCTCCCGCAGCATCGGCGTGGCGGCCGCGCCCACGCAACCAGACAGCCAGCCGGAGACGGACGGCGAGATGGAGATGCGGCTGCGGCCGACGCTGCTCTCCAGGGCGTACGGCGAGAACTTGCAGGGCTTGGGCGCCGACGCGGTTCTCATGATGCACAAGGTGGCAGACGCGGACGGCGGCGACGGCGGTGTCGCCGGCTGGAGCGATTGGGGCGACTACGAGGCCTACGTGCCGCGGCTGGTGGAGGCTCTGCGCGCGTCGGGCCGGAGGCTGACCGTGGACGCGTTCCACGCGGAGACGGACTCGATGGTGGGCGATTACGGCGACCAGGGATCGACGTGGTTTGATGCGTGCTGGGCGGCGGACCGGTGCGGCGACGGCGCGATAGTGTACAGCGCGAGCTGTGTGGATGACGCCGATCACGACTTGGTGTGGAGTATCAAGTTTGGGGTCCCGGAAAAGGTCTTTTCGAAAATCGGTGTCTGGGAGAAAAAGGATGAAACTCATCAAAAGAGTCTGGTTGTCGAAAAGACTGTTGAAGAAGCCGTCGAAGAGGCTGTCGAGCACGCAGACGGGAGGGCTGCCGAGGGGCTCGCGGAGTAGAAGTCTTGCGTCTGTCGTCAGCCATGCAGTGCGTAGAGCGTCCAAGTGTGTGTTATACTCAGATACTATACAGTACAGAATCATGAGAGAGGAGTAGAAATATAGAAACGTCTTTTCTTAGTTTCACTAGAAGCCGAAAAGTTGTTGACGCTGCAGCGTGCGAGTGATGATGCTATTCGCCTCAATCTCTGACAAGCTGACTTACCCCATTTGGGATATCATCGCGCCCGAGGCATTATGATGTTGGAAACGTTGATCGTGCCGATACTCATGTGGTCTTTTTGATTTGTATCCTCGCCATTTGGGTAGTCTTCTTTGAGATGCAGCGCTTGACTCTTTCCAACGCCGCAGAGGGCGACGCCGGCCTGCTATACACCGTGTACACTGGTTGTTTCTTTTGTCCGGACAAAAACAGAAGCGGAGATGCGCTTTTGGACAATGCCTTCCGTACTGATGGAAACAGGCACTTGTTGAGAGGGCAGTCGAGTGCATGCGATCAAGGCACGGATTTGGCCAGATCGAATCTAGTATTCATGGCGTTCATAAGGGGACCAGAGCGTTCAAAAATTTGGCGTCGATGGGGGATGCAATGGAGACAAATCTGTGATTACAAAAGCGACAAGTGCCAAGTTTGCGCGCGTCTTGATATCGAGGAGTGACGGTGGTTGTGGGCATTCGCTCTGCGTGCAAGTCGGCCGTGGGCCCTAAATAGCGAGGCGATGCTGAGAGCGAAGCAGATATATTCTTCTGTGTTGCTAACGAAAGTGGTCTCAGCAGTGATTGTCCAATCACATAACTCTGAGCAATTTTTCATCACATTCAGCGGGGTTTATTGGTGTAAGCCGAGTCCATGATTGTGTCTCGTCAAGGTAGGTACTGGGGCCAGTACGATAACTATAACAAGTCATCATCATTTACGCCGTCGGAAGCTATAATTGGACGTAAAAAAACAGCTCGGCATGTTGATTCGCCCTCTCTACCACTGCCGGTAGCGGATGGAGCAAATGCATGTCTCTGAGAAACAGTTGACAAGACGTAGAGGGGCGGTAGGGCTGTGCCAAGCACGATGTTACTTGTGGCAATTATCATCTGTAGCAGCTGACATTGGGGCTGTGGCTTGAAAGGCCCCTGGGATAAGCCGGCCCGAGGTGCTCTGCAGCCTGCCGATGTGTGCGGGCAGCCTCGGGATGGTCTCCAACACTTGAAAGTCCAGGGAACTATATGGCAGTTTGGGGCAGCGAGAATGAGAATGGCATGGGAGCGGTCTCTTAGCTAGGCTCGGAATAGTTGGTGGGTGTTCGGAGTAGTAATTGTGCATGATTGTAGTGGTGCTTTGATGGAGGATGAGGCGGAGAAGGAGGGGTGGAACACCGGGTCGGGTTGGGGTAACAAAGGAGACAAAGTGGCGTTTTGCCTGCCGAAAGCTGCCCATCCGATGAGATTTGACAGAGGAGGGGGTACTGGTATTGGTAAGGCGAGGGTTCAAAGTTATGTAGCTCTAGGGGTCTGATGCTGGTGCTGGAACTTTTTCGATAGTTTGGGTGGTCATGCGGCTAGCCAACGTTTGATGCGCGATTTGATGCAAAAAGACTGCATCATCAGTATGATGGTATTATGTACACTGTAACGTAGCTTTCTCAAAGACAGCCTCTTTTCGAGTTATCAGTTGTTGATTTGGACATGTTGCGTGATTCTATCCGTACCGCGTGTCCAGGATGTCTCACGGGCGGGGGGCCGGCCACCTGCTGATTTTCTTCCTCTTTTTTTTTTGCCCTTTTTTTTTGTTTTGAAATGCTCAGCCTCGAGCGGCGATGGGCCCCACAGATTCCCGAACAGCGGTAATAGCGGAGCCAGCCATCAGACTGTCGAGGTTAGGTAACCGGTTGCGTACCAGAAGCACTCATTTAGTTATTTAGTTCTTTGCTGCCCGCCATCAGTAGCCATCTCGGATATGGAGGGCACGTCACATGAAAAAACGTCTGCTGCCAGCTGCTTTACCGCCCTCGGCCAGCCCCCAGACAGCACGGGCTGCACCTGAGTTCGGGGGAGGTTCGGGCCCAAGAGTGGGTACCGGCAGCAGCTTCCAGCGTCCATGGCCCTGTAGCTCTGGGGGGGACCCCGCCTTTTACCCAGCAGCTGACCACTCACAGGCGCCAAAGTAAAATGCAAGCACCAATTGTCAGCCGGCGTGCGGCAACGCTAAAACAAAGAGGAAGAAAATAAAGAAATAAAAAAACCTTTCGCCCAAGTCTTCCCCCCCAAAAGAGCCGGCCGCCGTGGATTCCAGGCACCACCACCGCCTGAAGCAAAAGCAGCCACCCGCCGCTCGTCACCGCAAATTACTGCATCGACAACACCAACGGCGCATCTTCATCATCCCGACAGCTTCAAGCAGCTTCCTCGGCGCGCCAACTTTTGCTCTCAAAACGACGCTGCCGCTCTACTGCCGTCCTCGGCCGCCGCCACCGCCTTCGCCGCCTCTCTCTCTATTATCTACCCATCTTCCCGATCCTGCGCTGCTGCCACGCCCGCTAGTCCGACAACTCCAGCCTCGCGACCGTCGCGCTCCCATCTTCCCCATCTCCCCGACTTTTATCGACCCTCGAGCTCCTCGTCGCCCCCTCCATCCTACATCTCGGTGCTGGCGGAGCCATGCCGCCTCCCAACCAGACGCCTCCGCCGCACTTGGGGCAACAGCAGCAGCAGCCGCAGCAGCAGCAGCAGCATCAACCACCGCATCACCAGCATAGCCACAGTTCTGGCAGTTATGGACCACCGCCACCGAGGCCGCCCGCTGGTGTAGCGCCGCCGCCTCCGCACGGCTCCTTTGGCTCGGGTAGGGATTTGCCCGCGTTCAACTCACTTACGCGATCCTCACCAGGTGCAGGCAGCTCCATGTCGATTTCGTCGATGCTGGGCGGTCCGCCCCCGGCCTCGCGCGAGTCGCAGCCTCCTCCGCCACACTACTCGCCGCACTCTGCTCCCCCGACCGCATCGGCATCTCAATACGGCCCGTCCGTTCATGCCTCGCCTCGCATGCACTCGGCCTCTTCCGACTACAACCCCTTTCGACGTCCGCAGACCCCAGACCACCAGCGAAACTACGATCCACGCGGTAGCGCCGCACCGTCGCCTCGAGGCCATTACGCGACCACGCCCGATGTCCAAAGATACAGCACAACGCAGTCTTATCATGCCAGGCACCCATCAGCTCCTGCGGAGACTGGACGCGACCCAGGCAGGGTGTCGGCCGGTCCTCCCAATACGTCGGGCAACCAGGCAAAGCCCTTTGGCAACCTTCCGAGACCGATAGATTTGGCCCGCGCGCCGCAAGACGACCGTTACGTACGCCTCGATGAACGACATGGTGCAGATTACCTAGACCGTGCCACGCAGCGACATTATCCTTTTGATGACCGATATCGCTTGGAGCGAGACAGGCAGCCCGGCCCCGACCAACGAGAGCGGGAAGCCAGAGAACATGCATATGCTGGTGGAGAACCGCGCCACGGCCCGCCAGAGCTCAACCCCCGAAATCAGTCATCCTATCCAAGGCATCCAGAGCCAACCGATCGACGCGAACCGCCCCGAGACCAACACTGGGTTCGTCAAGGCCCCGAACACAATTATCGCGCCCCCATGGACCATCAGCGTGCCCATCCCGAATATCCTCCCGCATCTGGGCCCTACCAGCCTCATGGCCCTGCTTACCAAACAGCGCCGCCGCCGCAGCATCAAGACCGCTACGCACCCACCTCGCATCCTCATCCCCATCCTCAAGCCTCCGCAGCTGCCTCTACACAACCCTACGACTCACCCGAACGAGTGCCTCTCGACCGCCAGCCTCCTGCCGGTCGCACCCGCGAAGACCAGCATCAGCAACCTCCTGGGTATCACAACCCGGCGCATGGCCCCGCCCAGTACGATGCTGCCCGGCACAGAAACGGAGATGACCAGAGCAGTCAAATCCATCAGCGCAACCTTTTGGGCGTACAGGACATGAATCGCAAGGGGCGCATGTCACCCCTCCCGCAAGCTGTGCAAGGCGCCCAGCCCCAGCAGCCAGGACCCGCCGGTGAGCCAGGCATCAAGAGCGAATTCGGACGCATGTTTGCTGGCATCGGTAGTGGAGTGGGCAACATGGGAGCCTCCAACCCTGTTACATCTGCGCCCAGTGGACAGGCAGGTGCTGGCGCCTTGGGCAAGGATGAAGATCATGCTGCAGATGGTACCAAGAAGCCAAGACGAAGGAAGCTGAAGGATGACATTGATAGACCTGACGATGAGAGCACCGGAAGACGGACTCCTGTTGGCCGCGGCGCTAAGCGCGTCAAAGGCCATCACCATCATCAGTATGTTTCTCGTGGCATCATGTCTGCAATAATCACTAACGCCCACCCTAGTCATCACCACCACCATCACGCTCCCGATTCAGTTTCTTCACCATTGGTCGGGATAACGCCACTCAAAAGTAGCAAATCCAACACACCTTTGGACAATGCAGGAGACAAGACCACGGCCGGAGCACATCACCACCATCACCACCATCACCACCACACTGGTCGATCTGCGCAGAGTTCCACCCCTCAACCCAAGCCTGCCGAAATACAAGCTCCCGTTATGCCGCCAAAGACAAAGACAACTGTCTCGTCCAAGGCTGTGCTGGAATCAATAGCACACAAATCTCGACATCATCTCGGCGATTTTGTCTACGAAACGGAAATCAAGGCGGGCAGACTTGTACCCAGAGCGTCCACAAACCGCGGCTTTGCTTCACAACCCAAGCCGCTACCGCTCGACCGCATCAAGGGTAAAGAAAATAGCATCTTGACCATCAAGGTTCCGCGCGTGCACCTCATGCCTGTTGCGAGAGAGGAGATTACCGCTAGAGCGTTTGTGTGGGGAACCGACGTCTATACCGACGACTCTGATGCCGTCGCGGCCTGCATTCATTCTGGGTGGATCATGGGAGAATGGACCGAAGACGTCGATACTTCCATGCTTAGTTTGGACAAGGCTGATGGCGTGAAGGGGACTAAGAAGCCCAAAGTACCCGTCGAGCTAACGTCCGAAGGCGTCATCTCGTCGCCTCCCAAATCTGGCCCGATGCCGATCCCTGCAAACCGTGACTTGCACATTAATGTCCTCATCGTGCCGCGTCTGGTCAAGTACGCCGGGTGCACGAGATACGGCCTCACCAGCCGCGAGTTTGGTGGCGAGTTTGGCAGCCGCCATGCCGTGCATGACGGCGTCAGCTACATGATCCAGAGCGTCCGATGGGTGGCGAATGGCGGGGAGCCGCAAGCGCGGCTGCGCGGCCAGGCGCGACGAGACCGCATGCGCAAGGCCATGATTGAGGTCAATGCCAGCCTCGGCAACATTAGCAGCCAGGAGCGCGCGCTGGAAAAGGAACGCCTCGGCAAATTACGCAGTGAGATATCGGGCAGCTGGTGGAAGCAGGCCGAAGCGGGGGAGGGCGGTGGCGGCGAAATTACGAGCGCTGCCGTTGCCCGAGATGCGCCAACTAGGAGTGAAGCTGATAAGGAGAATCAAGCAACCGCTGTCAATGGCAAGGCGGCTGCCGCTGCGGTGGTTATAGAGCTCACGACAGGGTCTGGCGATAAGGATGTGGACATGGGCGAGGGCGAAGTCAGCCAGCCCAAGGACGTGGATGAAAAGGGCCAGGCGGCGGCATAGACGGTTGCTTCTGGACCCATGTACTAACATTTGCGGAGAAGATGTATCTGCTTTCTGAACCTCTCAAACGAATTATTTCTGGCTATGCGGAGCGGGCGATGGAAGGCAGCCCTCTATTTTCAGGTTGGCAGACAGCACACTACGCAAGAAATGAGACAATCTGGCGTGGTTTTTTTCTTCTATTGATACCAAGCAAACGTACGTATGTATGGATGCATATAATACAGGAAGAAATGAAGACGGTTCCATCTCTTGCGCAAAACAAAACAAAAAATTTTAAACTGCCGCAGTATAGTGTGTAGATAGATGGCCTTTGAGTCGTCGCAGCCGCAACGTGAATGCCCATGTATGTCATCGTTTCGACGTTTCGTTAGATTGCCGCGAGGACAACCACGCAAACCACTTCCCCCGCCCCCCCTTGTATTTTTTAGAAATCCGTCACCTTGCCGTTGTAGCTCCAGTCACCGCCACTGCCCCAGCGCAGCGGCTCGTTCTTGGGCCCGCCGACCTCGCCGGTGCGCGGGTTCTTGTCGCCGTCAAACTCGGGCCGCGCGCCGCGGTATAAGCCGCCGCCGCCGCCGCCGCCGCCCTCGTTGAGCTCGGCCGCGGGGGTCGACGTGTCCTGCGTCGTGTTTTCGGGTGCGGCGGCGGCCTCTGCAGGCTGAAAGGCAGAGGAGACGGCGGCGGCGCGCTGCAGACGCTCAAACTCGGCTTGCTCCTTGGCGGGAAGCTTGGGAGGGCCGGGGGCGGCGCCAAAGTTGGAGGCGTGGCGGCGGGCGCAGAAGGCGACGGCGCGCGTGGTGGTGGTGATGCGTCGAAGGGGGAGGAGTCGTGGGAGCATGGTGAAGCTGGTGAGTTTTGGTGGCGGAGGGTGGTGTTGTTGAATGGTTTTGGATTCGGTGTGGCGACAAAAGATCGGGAACTCGGCATTTGGCCATGTTGAATTGATTTATTAATTTAGTGGGGCCGTGACTGTTGGAGGATTTGAGAGGCCAAGACTTGCACACGACATTTTGCACGTGTTTCTACGCTGCCAACAAACGAAGTACTACACATTCAGCAACACGAAATCTCTACAACGAAGACGCATTTTGACAAGGATGATTTCCTGCAAGGGAGCAGTACTGGAGAATATTTGGCAAGGCTTCTGCGGCACAGTCTGGGCAGCAGATGGTGGGCCCCGGTTGCTCTTTGCCGAATGAACATGATGCTCGTACCTGAACCGTGGCTGCGGCGAGCAAACAAAATACACAAGATGAAAAGGACCGTCAAGGAGGGAAGCTCGAATCTCGTCTTTGGATACAGGTCAAACATTCCCTCCAACGTTGCCGATCGGCCCTGTGGCCCGGCCGCCCGGGATCCTATCGAGACTACCGGATCGGTTTACATCTGCGACCGGACGCAAGATGCACAGGCTACCTTGCATCAGACACGAGCAGCTGTTGTCGAAAACGGTTGGGTTGCTTGCTACTTTGGCCATTTTTCTATGAATCTAACAAACGCATTGGGCCAGGCACCGAGCACGCACACCAATAATAAGTTGGTAAGGAGTGGGCAATTTCTAGAGGTGATTTAGCGGTTTCACCTGCATGAATCGTCTTACTAGCCCTGCGACGAGGCCTGCGACTTGTTACAGGATCCATGATGGATGCATTGTGCCAGGCCGCATCGTTTATCGCTCATTGCTTGGTGATTGGTACCATGTGCAATGGCTATGCGGCCTGAGCCAGTTAACGAGGTTCCCATGATGCGCCTGTTTTTCTTTCTTTTTTTCTTAAAAAAGAAACAAACGGTTCTCGCCGTACCGTGACAACCTCGTGCCGAGCTCGAGTGGACGAGCAACCTTGTTGGCTAACTGGAGAGCCTGCCTCGCTTTCAGACAAGTTTCGAAACTCTGTCTGGTCGCCAGGCCAGCAGGCCGCTGTCGCAGTGACTAACTATACTTTTTCTTCATCATCTCCTTCTTAAAACACACGAGCAGCCAGCTTGCCAGTCATTCTCTCATAACTGCGCCATGCGGGCGCTTCTCTTAGTGTTAAGGGTTGCGCAATCCTGCTCGTCCGCGACGACGGTCCTTGTCTGGGACTAATATGGACACTATCTACCGAGTACGGAGGTACAAGAAACTCATTTACATCGACAAAGGTGTGGATCCGCATTGTCGCAGCGACAATCAACTCTATCCAGTAATACCGCTGTATCGAACAACACCAGGATAAGAGTAATGCAAGTAAATGACAAGTGCAAGTATGGCGGCAATGCGCGGCGTCACCCCCAGATGCCTACTAGTCAACATTTTCTCATGCCCCCATCCAGTCTCTGCCTAAACCGAGCTCAACCGATACCGAAATGTCACCTGGGCCAGACAGAGAAGAAGCGTTCCCCCCTCCGTCACACAACTAACCTACAGGCTACCAGTAATAAGCGAAATCGCTGCTTTCAGGAATTGAACAAAGAGCTCCGCAACTAATAAATACAAGCCAAACGCCACCGGGTCGCCAAGAAAGAAATGGTTGCGCCCCCAATGGTCGAATCAAAATCGCGCCTCGATGCACACCTTTGACGCCATCCCCTATCAAAGACCACATTTCTGCAACAAAACTATCGGCCACAGTCCGCGCAGCCCTCAAAGGCCTCTTTCTCTCTTTGTGCCAAAAAAAGGGCATATTTGTTCTGGTTCCTGACCCGCCTCATCCGTAACCTTCAATGAGCCGCGTCAGTTTTTCTTGCCATGGGCTTGGCAACATCTCTTATACCTCCACTGGCGATTTATCTCGCCCCGTGTTCCAATACCAACGCCTTTCCGGTTAGCCTTTCCTGGAGTTGCTACAGTGAGGCCGCAGCTTGTGCCAGTTCTTAACCCTGCCACCACCCAGTTCGAGTACATCTCTGCGGATGCAACTTGCTCTCTCAGCTACCGAATGACGACACATGCTGAATAGCTGATGCACAATGTATGACTCTTCTTTGACGAGGTAACACATGGTGTAGGAGAAATGTATTCCCCATTGTCTTGCTCATATTGTCCTCTTCCTGTGCCAACTGGTTGATACTGTCTACCCATAGAGGTGGTCGGGACCGCCGGCCAACAACTTGTGACAATGGCCATCCTGTCCAGATACAACTACATCTTTATCCTGACGACAATATTTGCTTTCCTCGACGCATGGAACATTGGCGCCAACGATGTGGCCAATTCCTTTGCCAGCTCCGTGTCCTCGCGGTCGCTGACGCTGAAGCAGGCCATGGTCATTGCATCCTTTTGCGAGTTTGCCGGCAGCGTCTCGGTGGGCGACCGAGTCACCGATACTCTGCGCAAAAAGATTGTCGACCCGCACCTATTCGACGACGCGCCGCAGGTGCTCCTGCTGGCCATGATGTGCACCATCATGGCCTCGTCTGTATTCCTCACCGTGGCTACGAGATATGGCATGCCGGTTTCCACCACACACAGCATCATTGGCGGCTTGATTGGCACGGCCACGGCCTCTGTCGGCATCGACAAGGTAAACTGGGGATGGCGAGGCGCGTCGCAAGTCTTTCTTGCCTGGATCATTGCGCCAGGGATTGCCGGAACTCTTGGCGCCGCCGTCTTCCTTGTCACCAAACAACTCGTCTTGATTAAGCGGAACTCGGTCCGCCGAGCTTTTTGGTGTATACCATTCTTCAGCTTCCTGACCTTTGGAGCTATAACGAGTATGTGCACTCGCTGTCTCGAGATGGCATGTCCGATGCAGTGCTAACTGATGCAGTGTTGCTTGTTTGGAAAGGCATTCGCAGCCTCAGCATGACAACTACGACGATGCTTGTCGTCATCTTTTCCGCCGCTGGCGGTGGTGCGCTGCTGCACGCAGCCTTTGTGATGCCATATCTTTGGGTGCGCATCATTCGACAGGACTGGACACTGAAATGGTACCATGCTATCGTAGGCCCGTTTCTGCTCAGGCGAGATGCGCCGCCGCCAACACCGCACGGCTTCAACAAGCCTGTCATTAAAGACTACTATCGTGGGCATCTAAGCGCAGAGGAGCTCGCCTACGTGCGCGCATCAGAGACACTGCTGCAGTCAGTACAGATGTATGGAGCCAACGGGCCACCAGATCTCGACAAGGACGACGACTTGATTCTGCCACCAGCCGCTCAGGACCCTCCGACACCATCACGGCCACAATCTCGTGCGAGCGACAGCCTCGTGCCTCGGCGGCCAGAGGGCAGCTGGAAGAGCTTTCCGGTGATTACCTGGCGCATCAACCGCATTCTTCTCCGGGGTATCGAGAAGGACGTCATCAGTATGCAAAAGCGAAATGCAGTCTTGAACTGGGACCTGGAAGACATGCATTCCCGCGCGCCGCGCTTCGACAACCGCGCCGAGTACATGTTCTCATCGTTGCAGATCCTCACCGCAGCAGCCGCATCATTTACGCACGGCGCCAACGATGTCTCCAACGCCATTGCGCCATTTTCTACTGCGCTCGATGTGTGGTCACACGGAGTCGTCGACGACCAGGTCGAGGTGCCGATCTGGGTGCTGTGCTTTGGCGGTGGCGCCATCGTGCTCGGTCTGCTGACCTATGGCTACCATGTCATGCGCACGCTTGGCAACCGTCTCACGCTGATATCGCCCACGCGTGGCTTCTGCATGGAGCTGGCGACGGCCCTCACCGTCATCATCGCGACGAGGCTGCGACTGCCAGTGTCCACGACGCAGTGCATCACGGGCGCCACAGTCGGCGTTGGGCTGGCGAATGGAGACTGGCGCTGCATCAATCCGAAGCTGGTTGGGTGGATTTATATGGGATGGGTAATCACGGTACCCGTCACGGCCCTGATATCGGGCTGTTTGATGGGGTTGATAATAAATGCTCCAAGATGGAGCTCATGAAGGAAGACGCAACGCAAGTATATTTTTTTGTGTACCAGGCACGACGGCTGGCAGATGGCGGCATATATCTGTCCATTATGATTATATCCATGGGCGACGACAAGGCAAAGCTCAAGTTGCATCCATGGTCTAATACGAGAAATATTGATACCCATGTGGCGCATCGCGGATAGCCATGTACAACAAGAAACATTTTATCAAGGAAGAAAGTCCGCTGCCAAGAGTCCAGTCAGCAGAAGACCAAGACAATTTATCGAATTAATTCAGCCACAGCGGACCATGGCGTTTGGTTCTTGCTTACCTGCTTGATCTCTCTGGAGGGGACCATGGCCCACGTGCGGTCGCATCTGAGCCCCTGTTGGATCAGCAGCCGATTCTTGGCTTTTAAGCATACCGAGCACTTAAAAGAGCCACTTGTGGCGTCGCACGGGTGCCTGGTGGATAGCACTAAAATCAAGAAGTTTGCAGATACAGGTTCTTGAATGTCTTGGGTGCGCCGCTCGCTGTCCAAGAGTTGGCTTGTCATCAAGACTAACACTGAAAGCGTGAGAGCTCCTCGGTATCTAAACCAAGTCGATTTTGTCTTTTTTGCTTGACCTGGTGAGTCTCTATATCCTGGGGCGAAAGAGGCGAAAGAGACAGGAGACGTGTACAATATTGTTTAGTGTTGAGAAATCTGGAGCAGCATCTGCGGGTGCAACCTGGAGAGACCTAGGCAGTGGAGACGAGCTCCTTGCATTATTACTGGTATTATTATAGTTAACTATAGTCTATACGGAGTAGACGCAGAGGAGTATAGAGAAGTATACCCATTGACCCCCAACTGCCAAGGAATTAGTTCCCGGTGGGCTCTTTCATGTCTCTTCTTTGCATACGTTGATGCTTTTTGTTCTTCCAACGTTATTCTTTTCATTCACGTTTTGAATCTTTCAAAATGCGATCCCTCTTGCCCTTGATTTCCCTTGCGGTGGGCGCCGCTGCGAATGGCTGGGATGACAAGCCTAAAGTCAAGACCTTTGATCCCAGCTCTCTGAGCTTGAGGGAAGTTGGTGCGCGCAACACGTTGGTAATTTCTCTTCAGGAGGCCCTCGCGGTATTGCTTGCATCATGCAAGATAACTCATAGTCGAATAGGATTGGCGCGTCTGGCTGGAGCAGGACGGCAACCCGATTTCTTTCTGGCACGACATCCCCCTCTTTCCTCAAGGAAATGTCTCCAACATTATCAACATGTATGTCGAGATTCCGCGATGGACAGATGCCAAGATCGAAACAAAGCGAAATGAACCCTTGAGTGAGTCACGCCAATGTTCTTGGATAGGCTTACACTGAACCTTGTTTCTCCAAGATCCCATCTTCCACGATGACAAGAAAAAAAAGCCCCGATTCGTCTTTAGCGTTTGGCCTCACAAGACGTACCCGTTCAACTATGGATCCATTCCCCAGACTTGGGAGGACTCGACCGTCGTCCACAACTTTACTGGCTATGTTGGCGACAATGATCCGATGGACATTTTTGACATAAGCTCGCTGGAACCTCCGTATGTTGGACAGCTGAAGCAGGTCAAGGTTCTGGGCGGACTAGCAATGATTGACGTACGTTTTCCCCAAAGAATTGAAAACCTCGTGCGATACTAACCCGGCTTGTAACCAGGAAAACACGACTGACTGGAAAGTCATTGCCATTGACGTCAAGGATCCCATTGCCTCGAAAATCAGCAGTAAGTTTTTCTTCTTCTTTTTTTTTTTGGCTCTTCTTTTTAGATTCAGATTGCCCTATTGTGGTGAAACTAACACTTCATCAGCTGTCGATGATCTGGAAGTCTTTCGTCCTGGAAGCAAAAAGACTTTTTACGACTGGTTCGTTGTAAGTAAGCCAATACTACACCACGTCAACGCGACAGTCTAACCATGCCATGTAGTACTACAAGGTCATCAAAGGCTCGGGCAAGAATTATATACATGGCGACAAGTTCCAGGATCCGGACACCATGCTTGCCCATATCCGTGAGAGCAACGAGTTCTGGCTCAAACTGATGCGCGGAAAAACACAAAAGGACAAGATCAACCGCGACCAGACGTCGAAACCTCGTTGGTGCAAGACGTTTGTTGCCTCGAGCAACACTACCGCCAAGTTTGGCATTCCGGCAAACAGCAACATTTTGCCTCCCGCCGCGAGACCGAGCCAGTATGATCGCTGGTATTACCTAGACAAGGACTTTAACATTACTCCGGGCCAGGTGATTGAGGAGTAAGAAATCTGCGAGGCAGAATCCAGAAAATTGGTGGCAATGAAATGTACTTTAGTCTGCAACCGATGAGCTCTGCTATGCTACTCTATAACCATGTCGTGGTATCTGAATGCAAAAGCAAACTAGACGCCGAACTATGCAATGATGACTCAGAGGTTCTCGTACTGGACCGTCTCGTACTTGCTCAGGGCACGAATGCGGGGGCCAAACTTGAAAAGAACCCACGGAATGGGAAGAAGCGCCACCGTTACAATGGCAAAGAGGCTGACGGCCCAGTCCACGCCCAGCTTGTCGTACATTTGGACAATGAAGAGCGGAAAGGCGCCGGCAAACGCATACCGCGCCAGGCTGTTGGCACTGGCCTGACTAGCCACGACGCTGCCGTGGTACGTGTCGGCGCCGTACTGCATGGCCGAGACGAAGATGCACAGGTTTCCCCAGGCAAAGGGCAGAATGGCCAGGGCGGGGCTGGCCCAGGAGACGGAGCGCCTCGCCGTCCAGGCATACCAAAACAGGCCGACGGGCAGACCGAGACTGCCCACCATGGCGGGATACAGACGGTGCTCTGGCGGGACCTTGCCGGGCGGAAAGTTGGCCATCTGCGGCCGGTACAGCCCGACGTCGCAGGCAAGAATGGTGCACAGGCCAATGAGGCAGCCGACGGCGACGGAGAGGAAGACGAGGCCGGACTGCTCCATGGTAAAGTGGTACACGCGTCCAAAGGTGTACGAGAGCCCGGCAAAGAAGCTAAAGAGAATGCCAAAGTTGACCGAGACGTAGAGGCAGAGAAAGCCGGTAATGGGCTCGGTGAGCAGCATGTGCACGGGTCGTATCAGGCCGGTCTGGAGGAAGGCAGTGATGCGTTGGAGGATGGGCGGGGACGGCGGCACGTCTTGGCCTTGTTCCCGGGCGATTCTGCGCTTGAGGATGGCAGGAAACGTCTCCCAGGTCGTCAGCGTGAAGAGCAGGGTAAAGGCGGCAAAGAAGAGTAGAATCCACTGCGTCCAGCGCCAGTTTTGGCGACTGACGGCAAAAGATCCGAGAATGGGACTTGAATGCAGCAGTTAGCGCCGACATGTGAGGTAAGAAAGTAAGAAAGTAAGAAAGAAAGAAAGAAAGAGAGAAAGAAAGAAAGAGGCCTAAGAAGCAAAAGTCAAGACATACGCGAAACCCGGGCCGAGAAACGGCATGAGCACGTAAATAGCAATCATTGGTCCGCGGCTCCTCGGCGCAAACGTCTCGACAATGGACCCGGAGCCGCTCGCGAGCGCGGGCGCCCAGCAGAAGCCGGCCATGAAGCGCAAAAAGCAGAGTGCGCCAAAGCTGCCGCGCGTCAGGCCGGCGCCGAGCGTAAAGAGGGCGCCGAGCACGCTGGTGCCGACGTAGACGGGCTTGCGGCCCATGGTCTCGGACAGGGGCCCGCCGACAACGGGGCCGAAGCCGAGGGCGAAGCAGTACAGCGATAGAGGCAGCAGGGCGACGACGCGGGAGACGCGAAACTCGGCCATGATGGCGCCGGTCGCGGGGCTGATGATGGATGTTCCGGCCGATCTGGGCGGAACAACAAGAGGAGATGGGAAAGTTAGCAGGGCGGATGCGGGAGGAGGAAGGAATTACGCGTAGAAAAAAAAAAGAAAGAAAAAGAAAGAAAGAAAAAAAAGTCGGATGGATGGGGGTACGTTACGAGACAAAGCCAAACGAAGACAGCATGACTATGAGATGCGTCTTTTTCCAGTTGGGCCAATTCATTGGATTTCGGGCATGTTGCTCCCAGGGCACGGCGGCGGCGGCGGCGGCCTCATCAGTTTGCTTGTCGCTCATGACGTCCGAGTGTTGGAGCACGGCAGAGCTCTTCCGGTCGACTGCATCTTTCCCTGGCACGCCGCCGCCGCCGCCGCCGCCGCCGCCGCCGCCGCCGCCGCCGCTTTCCGTGTCACGCGGAGAAGCGGCCGCCGGTGGTGCTTGGCGCTCCGTAGTCGACATTCGAATGCCTTTGTTTTCTTTAGATCAAGCGCGCTGTCCAAATAACTCGAGTTTTGTCGTTTTGGTCGTTTTGGCGGGGAGTTTTGGCGAATTTTATAAAACCTGTGTAATATACGCAGACAAAGATGCCGGCCGGACTGGCCAACAAGCCCAAAAGAGGAACTTGTCTGCTTATTCTGTCGGAAGCAATTCTCAACACAAACTTGTATATGCAGTCGATTGCTGGGGGGTGGTGGGTAAGTCTTTTTTTTTTTTTTTTTTTTTCGATTGACCGCTTCCCGAGTACACCAACAAACTCGGGTCAGGGTATATATGCAATGGAGCAAGATGGGCACCATTCTGATCTTATTTAAGATATCCTCGCCTTTTGATTTTCCCTGGGGCTTCGGCCACCTGCTCCACTAGCTCCGCGCCCTTTTGTATTGACTAGACTTGGCAATGCATATCATTAGGGTCGTTGGCAGGGCGCTAGGCGGATGTACAGCGGTCTTGCGGCCATATGCGGCCATTGTAAGACTTCTGTTATGTTACTATAGAGATGGTGATTATTAATACTAATCTCTCAAGGTGGTTACACATAACCTGTCCCAGATCCACCAAGTTGACCTGTCCCAGTTTGATTCTGCCGATGTTTCCCCAGGATGATGCTTGTACCAGTACATATCACCAACACAAATACTACCTAACTACTAACCACTAAATATACTATAATAAACCTAAATAATAACCACTAACTTAAACACCTAACCACTAACCTAACCACTAACTTAACCACTAACTTAACCACTAACCACTAACTTAACTACTAACCTAGGTAACTAACTACTAACTAAACTGGCTTGTCACAGTATAAGCCTACTATCGGGGAAACATCGGCAGAATCAAACTGGGACAGGTTAACTTGGTGGATCTGGGACAGGTTATCTCTGACCACTCTCTCAAGGGCGTCGGGCCCCACGAGTAAATGGCCAGAAAGACAACCTTTGTTGGCGATGCGCCGATGGACTTTGCATCGGAGCGGTTGTCATAAAGCACGCCCGTCCATCGACATTTGGATCAACTTGCATGCTCGCGGTGACAATACCGACTACTTTGACGTGGCGTCCTGCAAGCAAGACCATGATTGCAACGGGGAAGTGCTCCGGGGCCGCCTCGGGCGCACGGGACAGCGAAGCAGAAGCAAAACACATGGAACATCTTTTACAAGAATGGCGGATAAACACAGTTCAAAGTTGAAGAGGCTGGAAACGAGGCTGGAAACGAGGCAAGAGTCGACGACTCGACACAGGGTCTCAGACACGTATGCGCTGCAATGCTACACAAACCCTAAACGGTATCGCCATTGGGGAAACCCACGACTACTGTCTCGGCCATGTCCTTGTTGCTTGAGCTGAGGGCGCGGAGCAGGGCTGAGCTCATCGTGCATCGACTCAAGACACATGAATATGCACAGCCGACAAGACACTAACAGAGAAGCAGCATCACATCCTGTGGGTGCACAGTCGAAACCGAAACATGACAAGAAAAGATTTTTTTTGGCTTAAATTGCAACGACAGCTGCACAACTTGATACCTAGAAAGCGTTACTCGACATTTACCATGCTTTTAGCCCATCACCCCGTTCCCCCGTCACCCCATCACTCCTCAACCCATCACTCCTCAACCCATCACTCCCCAACCCATCAGTTCCGCTTCAAACATGTGAAACTCTGCCTTTGTCCTCTGGTATTCCTCGTGAAAATATTCCAAAAAAGGGCCTGGCATCTGGCTCCCTGCAAAAATCTTGAGGAGCCCGTCCTTTCCCGTCCAGAGGTGGCGGATAAACGTGCCATCGCACCCAGCATGGGCCTCGGGGAAGCCATTCGCCTCGTCGCAGGGCAGCTCCTTGATGTCGTCGACATAGTCGTAGCGGACATATGTGCCAAATCCTCCTTGGTCTGTCGGGCGGCCGGGTTCGTTTGTCCGAAACTTTGTGCACTCGGGATAACGACCGCCGTCGTTTGGGCAGTCTTGCCAAGCGCCCAATATCTCAAAGGTTCTCGCCTTGTTTTGCGCCACAAGAAATCCCGTGTTGAGATATTCCTTGCCAAACTCGTCCTGGTTCCATTCGTGCGCCGGGTCAAAGGCTAAAGCGAGCGAGTTTGTCCCCGGGCTAATCCCCCAGTAATTCATCAACCATTCAAACGGCAAGTCTAGGTTTCTGAACAGAGCATCCGAGTCCACATATATGCATGCCTTGTGCTTTGCCAATAGTTTCGAAATAATGGCAGGCTTCTTCCACGAAGTGCGGCGGTCCTCATAGCTATCCACTGTTATATAGTAATACTTGTATCCGTGTATCTTACCTTTGCGCCACGTAAGTTTGTAGTTCAACAGCAAAAGGAAATGCAGCTTACTATACAACCAGTGGTTCAGAAATCCGAGCGATAGACCATGCACATATTCTGCATGATCCCAGCTCATTATATGCGGTCCCCATATTTGCCCAGAGGCATTGAAGCCTCGATCGTCAAAGTCGATTATGCACAGATCTTTGCCAAGCCCTGCGCGCCACGCCATGTCCTCGGGCAAGTGCCACTCGAGAGCCCCGAACGGGGAGTATTTCGGGGTATCGGGTAATACTGAAGGCTTTTGTAGCCTCTGGAAATAAAAGTCAATCCAGTATTTCCTCGGATCCGTGGCCGTGGTCATGGGAACGTGGTGTAGTCTCGGCGGCTTGCGACTGTGCCGGCATTAGTGTCCGTCGTCTAGGGCTTGCTGAGGCATCTGCTGCCGTAGCTTACATTGTGCTGGCAGTGAGATTTTTGCTCGTCGCTCTGTTGCCAAGGAATTTGAGCGATAGGAGAACAAGTGCGACAGTGGCAGCGATCCCGCAAAGACGACGCAGTCCATAGCCACGAGAAGCCATGTCGGTATTGGTTTCGAGTATTTCTAAGGTAAAAGAATGAGTATTGGTTTCGAGTATTTCCAAGGTAAAAGAATGAAATGGTAATCTCAACCTATCAAAAAAAGAATAAGACTGCGGTTGAATTTTGTTGGAAACATTCGTCACTGTTGTGATACCAAGACGCGAGGTCTGGAGCAAACAGAAACGCATGCCAAGGCTTGCTTTTCACCACAGGTCGAGAAGGAAGAGGCGAGCGCGTATGCTGGGCAACCGAGTGCCACTGCGCTTTATCCATGACCCTAGAACGACATGCAAGTATTTCTATTTATTCTGCGGCGATGAATGCGTTCTCTCTTTTCCATTCGTCTTTTGTGTGTCAGACGTCTGTTTATCGTGGGAAATGGGCGGCATCCGATCGAGGTAGGCCGGGCATTATTTCGCCGCCAACACTTTCGGCATCATCTTTATCGTAGAGTAGCTCATCAGACAATTTGATTCATGCCAGGTGCAGCAATGATGGCGTTTGTCTATAGCGACCGAATCGTAAAAGGACAAAATACAAGAGTGTGCAACCCGAGGCATCAGAGACCGTGTGCACTGTATTCTCTACTGTGATGAGTCAGGCTCTCTTTCCCGCCCATAATTCAATCATCATCCAACTTGAATTCCGCTCACCATTCAACTAGTTGGGTGATTTGATACTCGCGATAGCAGCAACGAATCAAGCCCTATTCTGCTTATCCAAGACTAGCGAGTTGATGAAATTGCAGCGATCTTGCAGATCCTTTGGGAGCGTAGTGTTGACAAACTTCCCAGTAATGTTGTACATATTTTTCTTGCTCTCATAAAATGGCCAATCAATCTGTTTTCCATGGACGAACTCGATAATCTTGTCCTGGTATGCCAGCGCGAGCTCTGGATAGTCCACTGGCGTGGCCTCCTGGTTGACGTAAAAGTAGTCTGTGGCACTGCTTGTCAGCACGCTCTTATCAAATAACGAAGAATTGGCTCAGCTCACATAATATATCTTGTCCATGCGCCGCTGGGGCAATAGAATTGATGAAAAAGTTGGTGCGGTCGGGGAGGGCATTAGCCAGATTGTACGCTGGGCACGCAAACACGACATCGGTTGTCCAGTCCCACGCGAGCTGCGCTGGTACACGTGCATGGTAGTGAGCCTGAAGCGACGAAATCGTTTCATTGCTTGCGCCCGGCAACATGCGACGTACGAGGGCGGGGAAGGCGGCTGGCATATCGTCATCGGCCGAGATGTAGCGGCCCTCGTTGGCCATGCTGCCCACGATCAGGCGTTTCAGGCCACCATTCACCTTCCCGTCGAGGAGCAGCTGGCTCGGGATATCTGAAAAGTCTTTCCCATCAGGCGCAAGACTAAAGCCGATCCCGGGACCGAAATTGCCTCCGCCACTCCCGGCGTCGGTATTGTTGATGAGAAAGTGGTTGACAGCCTTCAACTCTGTCTCCGAGAGGCCTCGTAGACATTCGAGGGAGGAGCAGTTGGCCGTATCTAGGACCGTGTTGAAGACCTCTTGTTGCCGCAATGCGACATCTCGTCGTGGCGGCGCGGCGGGGGACGCGATAAACGCCTGCTGGAAAGGGAGGTGTGCCTCGCCGTTCTGGAGCGTGGTGAGATAGTACAAGATCCCTGCACCAGCGCTCTCTCCAATGACGGAGAAATGGGAGGCGTCGCCGCCAAATTTGTCTATGTGCTTTGCTGTCCACTCTGCTGAGGCGAGCGAATCAAAGATTCCGACATTCGCGTCCATGTCTTGGTCTGCCGAGTAAGTGAAGCCACTGACTCCAAGTCTTTCAAAGTGTGAGCAACATCGCAAACTATAGCAATCCACGCAACACTGACCTGTAATTGTTTGCCACAAATATGAACTTGCCCATGCCGGCGGCTTTGATTCGGTCAAGGAGACCCATGGGATTGATAAAATATTCTTTGCCTCCAAAGGCGTACGCCGATCCTGTAAACCACTGCAAGACCGGCACCTTGTCGCCTGGTGCAATTCCTTCAGGGACGTAGACATCTAAGAATAAGCAGTCTTCCACGCCAAAGGTGGTACCATTCATGTCAGGAAATGGCACCATCCATGGCGCAGTAGATATGCAGGTCGAGTCTGGTACCGAGGCTCTGCCGTCTTGCACTCCATCCTGTGTTGGAAGATTGGTATCCGGCTTCCGAAACCTCAAGTTGCCACTCGGTGCATTAGCGAAGCGAATGTTTTTGTACACTGCAACACGGGCGCCCGAAGCTGTCGTGTTAATGTACGTGGGAACGTGCTTGGCATAGCCCAAGTCTACAAGACCGCTGTTGTGCCGTGGGTAGGGAGACGAGGTCGACGAGGCAGAGATGTACTGAATCAGAAACTGAGCCACTACCAAAAGTTGTTTCATCATGTCTGTTTCGGGCCCAAGAGAGTAGTGTAATTTGAAAAAGATGCTTACCACTCTAGCATTTGCACCGTCGAGTGCGCGCTTCGCCGTCTTTTATATCTTTCATCCGGAACCATTTTGCTTGGTCTTTTCCGGACAAAAGGGGAGCAGGGCGTGATACTATAGTCTGTACCCTCGAGACCGCTCTGCGGCTGGTGGGCTTAGACCTTTGCTTCAGCCCTTCCACTACGGGAAAACGAACTTTAAAGACATCGTATCTGAGGTATTATAACCGGAAACCAATAGCACTCCCTGTACTAGAGCGTTTTCAAACCACATCTCCAGCTAAAACTTTCTTTTGTACGAATAGGTAGGTGTGTTATTCACACCCTACTTTCCGCTTCGAGCTCAGCCCTGTGCATCATGTCCCAAAAGGGAAAACGACATGTGCGCCACCAAAAGCTCCAAGTTCCCACTCTATGATCTATCAGAGTCTATCTCAGCACTTGCACCGTGCACTTGTCCTCAGCCGCACTGTCCAAGATCCGATGAATGCGACCGCGGAGATGAACGTTTCCCGAATCGTCATGCTTGTTGCCTCATCATATAAAAGACCCCATCCGCTCCAAATCATCGTTTGCCGTATTGGAACAACTGGCGGGCATCGTTCACGCCGATACGCGTAAAAGAAACAAAAGCATGTCATTTGCAGTGAGGACCAACAAGACAGAACCTGCCTACCTGGTTCTGTCCTTTGCGCCCCATCGACAAGTGCAGGCTCGAAAGTACATTCCGCGCAAGCCACATCGCAAGTCAAAAGGTGGCTGCTTGGGGTGCAAGCTTAGCAGAATCAAGGTGGGCATCAACCGTTTCTCTCACAAGTCTTGATCGATCGGCGCCACGAGTCCCCAGACTAATACGCCCATTCTGTTATTATTAGTGCGACCAAGGCAAGCCCTCATGCGCGAGATGCCTTCGATGTAATGCAGAGTGCCAATATTCTTCACCGATCAAGGGCAAATCACCCCACAAAGCTGCACCGTCAACTAAAGACAAAACAGCTACAGCAGCCATTACTCCCTTCACACCCCCATTCGCCTTTGCCCAACCGTCCGCCATAGCCGTGGCCAACACTTGTCTGCAATCAAAGTCTTCAGCCCGGGGCGTCTCTCGTGTTTCGCTTCTTCACCATGTCCATCAACACTTTGACTCTGCCAATGGCCTCGAGACTGGAGGGGGCCAAATGCCGTTCATCGTCAGCCTCGGCATGAGCCGCCCATACATCCTCGACGTCACCTTGGCTGTGGCCGCCTGTCACCTACGCCACATGTACCAGGCGAGTGGCAGTTTCAATGATGCCACGTCTGATACAATAGCTGCATGTCGAGTTGCAGAGCATTACCAGCAGTCTCTTGCCATCCGTAGCTTTAATCGGGCTTTGGCAGAGCCATTCGATCAGGGGAGCTCCGATTCCGTCCCGATTTCCTCCATGATGTTCAATCTACTCTCCTTTGCACTGGATGAGGACGACGACCCTTCCTTGTCGTGGGTCTTCAACAAAGCTCCAGATCGTCTTACTTGGTTCTCGCTGAGCATGGGGCTTGCTCCGCTGCTGATCAATACCGAGCAATTCCACGACCAATCTATCCTCCGCCACATATTCGACGCCTCCGATGATGAAGAAAAGACATATCATGGCAATCAGGTCAAGTCCTTATCCAAGGTACCGTCTCATTGGCTTCGTCTGTGTGGACTCGATTATGCTTCACATGACGCCGAGCACATCTTTTACGAGCCAGTGCGAGTTCTTGCCGAGCTGTTCTCTACCCCGGTCAACCAACAATCATTCTTCTTATACATGGCGTTTTTCGGCAAGGTGGGCGTCGAGTTCCGGTCGTTGCTCGAGCAGGACAGTGAACCGGCCATGTGGCTGTTGGGATACTGGCTAGGGCTGCTGTGCCGATTTGATCACATGTGGTGGCTCAGTGCAAGGGCCAGGAGGGATTATCATGCCATTTGTATCTGGTTGGATAAACGCAAAGTACGAAGGCGAGCTGGTGCAGAGGGTATGATGTGGAGGCAGCTCATGGTCGATCTTGAAGGCGCTACGCAGCAACCCTTGGAGATGGGGATGTGGACTCTGCACAGACCCGAGCCAGTCGAGATCTGTGACAAGCCTGTACCATAGAATCTAGTTTATTGAACATGGCGCAGACCGAAAGCTCCATCATAAATCGCGTGATAATACATGATCAAAGCTACCCATGCTGAACCTTGATCTGCTTGCACCAGTCCCGACCATGTGCTACTTGGTAGTTGCAGAGGCCGGTTTCCATGACAATGCCTATGAGGCCTGCGATGCAGATTCCACCACTATCGCTGACGGTTGTGGCACTGAGACTAAACTCGCGCTCGTCCTCGGGCACATTTTCCATGATTTCGGCAAAACAGTTGACGTAGACAGCTCCGCCCAGCAGTCCTTCCCAGAATATAATAATGAAGACAATGTAAACGGACGGCAAAAAGAAGATCATGGCATGCAGCGTCAACAGCACAAGGTTTCCAATCTGCAGAAAGGAAGGAAAGTACAGATGGCGAATGCGCACAAAGCTTATGGATGATCGCGAAACGAAGACGCCAAGTTGATAGAGGAAGCCGTAGAATGGATAAAACTCGCGAAATTCGGCAAACGGCGACTCGTCAAGGGGAAAGAGAAGCGTGGGAGCAACACCTTGGTTGATTGTGTACTCGGCAACATACACAAGGAGAAGCGGCAGCATGTATGGAACGATGAGTGACGTGGCGCGTCTCAAATTGGCTTTCAGATTTGATAATTCGGACGCGCCGTTGGCCGCACCTCGCCCACGTCGGGGATTCAAAAGCGCTGCGGTCGCCGGGCTCTCTTCCTCGTCATCCCCAGCATCGTCGCCCGACAGCGCGCCGTAGCCGCCATGGCCCGTCGCGCCCTTGCGCAGCGGTCCCTGCGGCAGCACGCCAAAGAAGCTGACGAGCATGATGACGGGCAGCGCGGCCGAAAGCAGCAGGCTGGTGCGGACGCTGAAGCGCCACCACTCCGTCATGGCGACGTACAGGCCCGCGCCGACCAGACCCGCGGCGCCGGTGCCGGAGCCCCAGCCGGCGAGGCTGACGGGGCCGTAAAAGTGCGTGAGGCCGAGGAAGCTCAGCTCGCCGCCGCCGCTGCTCAGGCTGGCGAGCACGACGCCGGCCATCTTGACGGCGATGGACGTCGTGGACGGCGTCAGCGCAATGAGGCACATGCCCGCGGCGGACAGGGCGCAGAATATAAAGACTCGGGTGCGGTACGGGACGCGGTGGATAAAGTACGGCGCGACGAGCTTGGCGAAGAAGGAAGGCACCACGTCGGCGAGGAGCACGACGCCCTTGGGCACGGTGCCGACGAGGTCCTGGGCGGCCGAAAGGATGATGACGTAGAGCACATTATTGATGAGGCCTACGAAGACGCTGTTAGGGGTTTCGTGAACATTTGGGAAGGGCGGTGCGATGATGCGGCTTACCAAACAGCCAAAACGCCGCGACGACCTTCATGTTTCGATGGTGCCAGAGGGCATTCAGGCGCGCGGCGTAGGCGTCCCAGGAAGACGAGGGGCTCCCGGGCAGTGGAAGGCGCATGTATGAAGAGGCTGAGCTATCCGTCATCTGCAGGTCTTCCTCGTTGTTGTCTGTGAAGAGCGCGGCATGATGGCTTTGTTGAGGAGTTTCAGTTGGGGGGATTGGCTTGTGCCCTCACGCGACAAGGTCTCAGGTGTCACATATAAGGGACAATAGCTGTACGTCAAAGAACAGGCGTCTGTGTTTTTTGGCGTGACATCAGGTTGGTGTATGTAAGCCACTGCGGTCGCGGCTTTTACAAAATTTGGAAGAACAAAGTGCGAAAGAATTTTTAAAGAGGGCGGAATTAAAAAGACTTCGTTCTACTAATTTTACCGCAATTTCATCCTCTGTTGCGCGGAAACGTCCAAGCCATTGCTGTACTGTAAGTCTACATTGGCCAGCGAGCTAGAATGTGACTACACAGTATGACTTATCGCCAACTAAACAGCCACAAGCAGGGAGGGAAAATGAAGAGAAGAAAAAGATCATTCAGAAATTAATTTCTACGATACAAGACTCAAAATCTAAATCATTTTACTGCATACGCTCAGGCAGCATGGTAGGATGCCAAATGCTATTCCCAGGCCCAGGTTACAAAGCGGCGTATATGAGCGTGAGAGGCTCAAAGTTGCCCGACACGCTCTCTGCCCATGCAAGCTATTTAATTGTAATCAACGTTGGATTCTTTCAGTAGAATAGGGCCGTCCTCCTTATTCCAACTCCAGAAGCGATAAATCCTTTGGCGCAGATCTGTGCTGAGCCCCAGCAATCCAAGCGAAATTGATGCTTCTCTGGCCAGAAAATTTGGTGCATCTATCTTCATATGTTGACAGACAGTAAGCCATATGCCTCTAATAAATATTTATACTCTACCTACCTGAACAGAGATTCGATAGTAAGCCCTAGACAAGCTACCAGCCCAACAGGCCGGATCCGGTTTATTATTACTTCAGTCATTGACAGGGTCCACTTTCGGCTGGCGCAGGGAGTTTTTTTTTGGTACAGATGAGGATCGCGACTCTGCCAGATACATACAATCTAGCCTCGCTTTTTTCCTTTCCTTTGTTACTCTACCGCCGAATTCCTACTCGCCTTGCAATAGTGTACGGTCGCAAAGCCTCTTATCGTTGGCTCCAACCACAGAATGGCTGCCGACGCCTGTCCAGTCGACCACAAAAGCCGCGAGGCCTGGCTCGAGCAAGCCCGAGCCGTCGAAGCCTCCAAAGCCGCCGCCGCCGCCGCCTCCTCCTCCTCCTCCTCCTCTGCGAAGCAATGCCCCGTCGACCACACCGCGCAAGCACCCTCATCACCACCACCATCATGGAGCTCGCTCCTCACCTCCCTTCTCTGGTCGTCGCCGCCGCCGCCGCCGCCGCCGCCGCCAACGTCGCCCGCGCAACGGCTTCCCCTTGCCCCCCATACCGGCCTCGACACCGATCGCGTCATCTCCACCATCCCGCGCTCGGCCGGCGACCCTTCAGCCTGTCCCGTCGAGCACGGCTCGTCAGCCAACCCCGCCAACAACGAGGTCGAGTCGGGCGCCGACGCCGCGTCGGGCAACTGGGTGTACCCCTCGGAGAAGATGTTCTTTGACGCCATGAAGCGCAAGGGCTACGACGCGCGCGTCGCGGACATGAAGACGGTGGTGCCGATTCACAACGCCGTCAACGAGCGCGCCTGGAAGGAGATTCAAGAATGGGAGGCCCCCTACCTTGCCAAGTCGCAGTAAGTCACTCACTCCCCTCCCCCCTCCCCCCCTTTTGGGCCGGGTGTGGGCTACTGCTTGGTCGTCGTGATTCACGCCGAGGCTTGTTGCTAATGTTGCACTTTGTTTATTTTCGCAGATGCGACGGACCAAAGCTCGAATCCTTTGCAAACAAAATGGACCGCATGACGCCTACCGCGCGCCTCAACACCATCTTGGGATTCACGGCCCCGTTTGACCGCCACGACTGGGTCATTGACCGCTGCGGCACAAAGGTGGAATACGTGATTGACTTTTACGCCGGTCGCCCTGGCGGCACGACGCTCGGTCCCAGCTTCTACCTCGACGTGCGTCCAAAGCTCAACACGTGGGAAGGAATTAGGATGCGCGCCATGCGCTGGGCGCATTTAGCCTGAGAAGGCGACTTTCCCTCGCGATACAGTCCACGATGAATGACGGACGCTACGATGAGCTTTGAACATATCCTGTACCACAATACAAAAGACACATAGATTCCCAGGCATGCTTGCCGCTTGTAAAACTAGAAACTTTGCATTAATAAAGCAAAATGTATTCACTGTATACTTGTGCGCAAATGTATTATACATGTGGCTTGGCGAAGCCAATTCAGATCTTCCTTCGGGGTCTTCTGACTGAATCATCGGCTAATACTCTTTCTTGCTCAACTCGCGAGCTGTTAATCTCACCGGTGCAGCTGTCTCGAGCAACTGTGTAGACAAATCCCAGCCCTTCTCGGCCATGCTCGCCCAGAGTTCCTTGCCAGCGAAATATTTCACGTATCCGTCAACAAGAACACTTTGATCGCTGAACATGCGCTCCAAATTCGGTGTGAAGCCGGTCTGCCTGTCCGTAACCCAGGCCATCTCGACGGCCTCGAACCAGGCCATGATGGCTTGCTTCGGCAGCACGTCGTCCCAGAGCAGTATACAAAACGTTGTTTTCTTGTTAGGCGCGGCTGGCGTCGCAGTGATTGAATACTTGTCACCATCGAGAATCCTGACTCTGCCAACAGAACTGCTCATCGCGTACCCAAAGCTCTTGGCCATTTCGATCTTAGCAACTTCCTGGCCGTGACGGTTTGAGACAACTGAGCTCCAGACAACAATGTGTTCGCGCTTGGCTACCTCGACAGGCGAAAGCACCTTTCCGGTCCGCAGATACTCTTGAAATAGAATGGTGGCGCGCTGGCGATTTAAAGTGGTCATCTGGACGCTGCGCACGCCCAGGTAATTCATCCATAGATGACCGAAGACGAGAAGAATCATCAAGGAAACAACGCTACGATGGTCTTCAATCACCTTGACGACAATGGTTCCGACCAGGAGCCCAATAAGCCCCACGGCGGTTTCCTGACTGGCCTCCTTTGCATTCAGCTCAGCCAGGTTATCGTGCTTTGCAAAATGCATGCTAAGAGCAGCCTTGCTCGCGCCCGCCGACACCCCGCACAGCGCTCGTAGCGCCTCGCCAACGCTGAGTACGACGACCTTTCCCAACGGCGACAGATACGGGCTGTACAGCTCGAGGAAAAAGGCCGTGTCGTTGAACAAGTCGGCAAGGAACCGATAGCGTTTGGCGTCTGGCTCTATTTGGAGGCCAAAGCGGTGCGCAAACACAATAGTTGCAACTCTCGACGTGGCATCGCGCAATATGGTCAAAAGAAGTGCAAAGGTGGCGGAAGAATTGGCATCGCCGACGCCAAGGCCTTGCAGCAGGGCTCTGTTTGCGAGGAGCGACGTGATGGTGGAGAAAAAGGCCTGCAGTGAATCAAACGTCTGGTAGGCAAGGTAGTCAGAGGAGACAGAGTGCGGAAAGCCGACGGGCAGAAAAGAATCGGACAAGATCTTCTTCCATTCCCGCAGCGACCGTGAAAAGAGGTCGTTTGTGTGGCCCTCTGGACGGATCTAAGGCGGCAGACGTCAGCATTGATGCGCGACAACAGAAGGGCTGCGAAAACTCCAATTACGTGAATAATACGACCGCTTGGCTCATGTAGCCATCGTTTCTGGACATGACCCGATTTGTCTAGTTCAGAGATTTCGACATCATTGTTGCCAGAGATGAGCGCTGCTATCGTGGTAGCAGGACGTTCTGGAGATTCAACTGGCGCCATCGATGCTACTGTCGGTTTTAAGAGCGCTTGGCTTGCGGTGAGCAGCCACAGAATGGCAAGAGAGAGCTATTCTGAGGCAGTTGTCATGCCTTTTGAGTTGATCCAGGGGGCTCAAATGTCGAAAGACTGATTCTCTGCGGCTTTTGGTTGATGCAGGATGGTAGATGAGTGCAAGAGGTCGAGTTGCCAGCTGGCCCGCCATGACTTGCTAGTCTGGTTCAGAAGCGACTGATGGCAGCCGGCCGGCAGAGCGCAAACGGCGCAAGACGATTTCTTTTTTCTCGGTTTGCGAAAATATATATTTTATGCACATCACGTAGATTTGTATATATAGATGAAGAATGTCATGCCTTTCTGACAGCTATCGCTTGGTATTCTGGCCATTGGCATCAATCAGAAACTCGTCCGTCTTGACAGGACCCTCGCCAACACCAGTCATGATGACACGGGTGACGCCATCTCGCAAAATTTCGGCAACAGTCTCGTCCAAAACACCAGACTGGGAGCTAACACCGCCTTTCCAGCCAGAGATTCTACCGAGAGTTTCCGAGAATGCGCCAAGGACAGCATCCTTGTTCTCATCGAGGTAGTAAATGACGCAGTTGGGGCCGGCGTCAAAAGTGTACGCAGCAACGGTTTTGCCGGCCTTGGCGTTGATATACTCAACAGCGCGGATCGCCGCACGTGAGACGTCATTCATGTAGAAAATGGGAGGGTAGGTATCAGCGCAGCAAGCGTGGAAAGAATTTGAGTCGCGCATGGAAACCTCGGCAAACTTTTCAAAGTTGCGGTTGTGGATGGCGTCCTCCATGGCAGCCATGTTGTCGGGAACGATGCGCTCGATGCGCTCTTTGAAGAGGCCCGATGTGGCAACGGTCTGCTGCATACCTGATGTGGAAGAAACGCTCTTCTTGGCGGCGCTGGCAACAAGGATGAGAGCGCGCATGCTGGGCCAATGCGAAGCCTCGGCGACAAGATCAGCCTTGGAGTCGCTGCCGTCTTCCTTGTCACCCATGCGCCAGGCGACGTATCCACCAAACAAGCTGCGGCAGGCTGAGCCAGAGCCCTGGCGAGCAATAAGGGAGAGGTCGGAGGGGGAGTCAGGAAGCTCGTAGAGGTTGGCAATGGCCTGGACGAGGGCGGCGAAGCCGGCGGCAGAGGAGGCGAGACCGGCGGCGGTAGGGAAGTTGTTTTCGGATACGATCTTGAGAGACATCGTCGACAGCTTAGGTAGGGAAGTGTCGGACGCCTCTAGAGCTGCGCGGCGGGCGCGCAGCTCGCGAAAGCAAGCCTGCGTTCTGGCGCCCGAAATGTCGGAGAGCTCCCCATTGAGAGTGAGGCTGTCTTCGCTGAAGGTGGTAGAGCAAGAGGCAGTCGTGAGGGTTCGGAGATCGGCCTGGGATAGAGTGACGGAGATGGAGCTGTTGGTAGGGAGATTCAGCTTGGTATCACGCTTGCCCCAGTATCTGTCAAATTTGTCTTTGTTAGCATCGCGCAGCCTCATCATCTAGCCATCTAGAGATTCTCCTTTGGCGGGGCAAGCCTAGGGTAGGGACGACGCACTTGACAACGGCAATGTTGACGGGAGCTGTGGTACCAGCACGGTAGACGGTAGTGTGAGGCATTTTGAATACGGATAAAGTCGATTACTTGTCAGTTGCTGCCCAGCGACGGCCGGTCTGGGAGCCGTTTTGAGGAGATTTCGTTGAAGCAGGCGGTGTCGATGGAGGGGGTCAACCAGTTGTGGTGCGGGGCCAAGCTTACGATAAGAGGTAGCGTCGACCGAGTTCGTACCCTGTTGCCTGCCAGTTGGCGTGTCAATCAAGCCAACATGAAGAGTTGCATGATAATGATATCCGACTCTTTCGAGTCTTTCCCGCAGACAATGATTGATTCATGTCGTTGACGCCGCGAAAATACAGTTGCCTTGTAAAATACTCATGAATGGTACCTTTGACATAATTGCAAGTGAAAACGAGCACGACTAAATTAAACAACCGCTTGTTTTTTTTTTCTTCTAAATTTTCCAACTGTTTTCTGGAGCAAGCAAACATTACCATTAATCGATCTTCAAGTTCCTCAACATCTCAACCCTAGTTGTCAATTAACACCCACCCACCTCAACCAAATCAGAATAGCATCCGTCAACAAATTCATCCCCAAGTCGCTGCCCACATGACCTAAAATTCCGACTCTCTGCCTGTTCAAAAGTCTTGTTTTCTGTTGTTTGTTTCCCGTACTCCTTTCTGTTTTTCCATTTTTCGCGAATTGAAGAACCCATACGAGGGCTACTCAGGAGTTCCCTGCGGGGGCATCTCAGGAGTTGAGAAATAACGTAGGCACTCGCGTACTGCTTCCACCCATTTGTAATATGTTTGGCTATATCTTGTCACCAGCGAGACATGGTCTGATGCCATAGCCGGATCAACGGCT
This sequence comes from Beauveria scarabaeidicola, assembly GCA_037289395.1. NCBI lineage: Eukaryota > Fungi > Ascomycota > Sordariomycetes > Hypocreales > Cordycipitaceae > Beauveria > Beauveria scarabaeidicola. Next base: position 38,283 of record JAEIJG010000018.1, on the reverse strand, counting down.
TTCACCGGATCAAAAGTATCGTCTGCCACATCCAGGACCAAGTTCTCTGATAAAGGCTCAGTCAGAGGCAAGCTCCCATTCTCATATGTTGGAAGCGGGACTGGGAGTGGCTTAAAGCGTCGGATGCTGTTAGGCGTATCCCAGATTGGATTGAATGGGAGAATTGGATCAACGTTGACTGTCGTGCTCGGAACATAAGCAGCTGCCCATTCCCTTTCTGAAGGATTGGGAGCTGGCCAAATTCCCTGCGTAGGAGCTGACGATCTCACAAAAGGAAAAACCGGATTTGTCGGAGCAGGAGCAGCTGGCTGAGTTGGAGCAGAAGTAGTTGCCGTTGCCCAACGTTGATGAGATGACATGTTGGAAGCAGAAGAAGTTGCCGTTGCCCAGTCTTGAATGTGGGAAGCAGGAGAATTTGCCGTTGCCCAACCTTGAATTTTGGTAGCAGGATTATTTGCCGCTTCCCAACGTGAAAGAGGTGAAATGTTGGAAGCAGAAGTAGTTGCCCTTGCCGACCGTTGACGAGATGCTATAACAAGAGTTGCCGTTGCGAAAACGTGGTCAGCTAAATATGCAAAATCAGACGCAACAGAAGCTGTTTCATCAGTGGACTGCGCCTTCAAAACATCTCCAAGTTCCGAAAGTTCCGAAATGTCCGAAATAAGTGAAGAGGGTGTCGTTTCCTGAATTCGATCAGAGGAATCGTCCCGATCAGACGCAGGATGAGCTGTGTTGGTAGTGGGCTGCGCCTCCGAAGCATCTTCTGGATCTGGAATGTCCGGCGAAGAAGGGTGTACTGTTGCCCAAATTTCGGCAGATAACGATTCCCATTCAGAATTAAGATTTGGAATGCCCGAAACAGAAGAAGTTGCCTTTGCCTGAGTTTGATCAGATGAAATATCCAAATCAGATGCATCGTGAGCGGTTGGGGCAGGGGGGTGCGCCTCCGAATCATTGTTAAGACCAAGCTCGGTGATATCCGGATGGGCAATAAAATCGTTGGATGACACATTAGTCAAGTCAATCTCTGGAGTAGAAGGAGTTGCCGTTGCGTCAATTTGATCAGATGAAACATCCAAATGAGACGCATCCTGAGCTGTTGGGGCAGTGGGCTGTGCCTCCAAAGCATCGTTAAGATCAAGCGTGGAGATATCCGAACAGGAAATCGAATCGTCCCATGGCACATTATTCGAATTGATCATTGTCCAGTCGTCAATGAATGGAGACGACACGTCAACTGGTTGATGGCCTCTGTCGACCACCAGGGATGGGAGCTGGGCAACTGACGCGCCTCCTCCGATTGGAAGATCCGGCTCCTGGGAAGGGTCCATGATGTCGTGAGAAGTGAGTTATCTGTGAACAAGAGGGCTCTGGTAATGCGTGATTGGAATTGATAGTTGAAAGAAGATTATAGGAAAGAAGAGAAGAGAGCTGAAAGGCTGCTGTTTAAATAGTTTTCCAAGGTAACTTTCTGTCGATGTAAAAATAATCATGGTTTCGTGGCGTATAGCAGATTGCGCCTCTTGGAAGTGTGTTTGCTTGCCATGGCATGGTCACGAAGTACAGCTCAATTACTGTAATTCAAGCGGCGCTGCAGTCAAATGCTACACGCTGGATTGGGATTACTGAGGCTGCTCATTCGATGTTGAAGAATAAACTCTGCGTGGCGGTTGCCGCCTCAAAATGTAGTTACTATGCGCTGTCACTTGCAAGGTTTGGCGGCTGCATTGGATTGCCTGTTTAAGACTGTTACGCGAACAGCGGCGGGATAAATTGTTGCGAAAATTGAGTTTTGTGGATTTGATGCTTTTTGTTTTGTTTTTCTGTTTTGTTTTTCTGCTTTCTTGTGTAAACCTTTGTTACTATTTCTTGCCTGGTACTGTCTACAGAATGGTGTTTGATGGGTCAAGCCGTAGTTACAGTGCCTGCAGGTAATTCCGAGCAACATTGTATGGGGAATTGGTGGGAATTTGCTCCGAATTACCTTATACCCACTGTATTCATGTAACAAAGGGCAATTCTAGCAGGAACTATATCGATAAGCTGTTGAGAATGGCAACCAAAAGACGCCGAAAAAGGGGCAAGTGACAGACTGTTGAAACTTGAATTCCTTGTAGAAAATATTCAATTTCAGTTAACCGATATATCTAGATATATATTTCCCCGTTGAACTAAGGTACAGTGTCGTAAGAGCTAGTCTAGTTACAACTTAGTGAACCCTTTGGATAATTGGTGGGTCGATCTTGATCTTGGCCATTTGACGTCATAGCTGGGCTCTAATGACAGGATGCAAGGCGTGTGCAAGGCATGCATGAGCCTTTTATCTACCCCGACCTCCCGCATGTCCAAATGGAGGCCGCTCCCAAACTATACTTTGTCTGCACAATTACCTCTGTACCTGGCGACACGCAGGCCGACCGACGCGATGAGCAGAGCACTCGGGAGGCAGGCGATGCGCGCTGCCGCTGGGTCGGCCGGACCAGGGTGTCATGCCCTGCAACAGACCAAGCACGTACACTCGTGTGCCCCCAGACATGTGGCGACCGGAAAGAGTTGGAATCCCTCTCGGTATAGGGGCGCCGATACGTCGGTTTACCATGGAAATTTTGCCAAAGTGGCGCGGGCATCTACAGCCAGGGTATATCAGCGGGAAAAGCCTCACGAGTCTGCCGTCCAGAAAGAAGCGGAATTCAACGAGGCCGAGGCCACAAAAGATACAGACGCAAAGGGTGCGTCCATGGTGCTGCGTCTCTGACCACTGCTACGCTCTTTATATTGACACCCAGTGATAGGACGTATCTTGACGACCCCGACACGACTTTTGAAGCTTGTCCTTCCTCTACCTTTTGATGCCAGGCAAGAGCACATCAACAAGCAACCCCTCGAGCACATACAAGAGAACAAGCAGTCAACTCCTCCTCTTGCGCTACTGATTCACCCACATCAACCGTTATCCTATCTTGAGCGGCTGATCCAAGCAGAGCTCCCTCCACTCCAACTGGACAACAAGGAAAAGACGCCGGATGTTGATTTTTGGGCCGAGGTAGACAAAGAGGCCATCCCCGAGCAGACTGGTGCCAAGGCTAGTAATGTTGCCTCGTCGTCAGGTCTCGGGCATGAGGGTCCTGCCCACAAAAACAAGAGCTGGGTGAGATGGAGTTCTAGTACCGAAGTCGGCGATTTCATCCGCGATGCTGCGCGCGGCAAAGAATTCGCTGTCGATATCGAAGGTGTTTCAGAGCAGCTGCACGTCGCTGTCCCCAGCTTCAAGGATCGCACACATTATATGCGCATGAGGCTCCGACGAATGTGCGAGCAGATTGATGCCATGTCTCGGCTCAAGAACGAGTGCGATGAGATTGCCCACAAGAGCGCTTATCGCCTCGCCAAAGGCGGTTTTGGTCTGTTGGCGTCCTGGTGGGCCACAGTGTATTACGTGACATTCCATACGGAGATGGGCTGGGACCTTGTTGAGCCCATAACCTATCTCGCAGGGCTTACAACCATCATGGCGGGTTATCTGTGGTTCCTGTTCATCAGCCGAGACCTGAGCTACAAGGCTGCCATGAATGTCACCGTGTCGAAGCGCCAGAACGCACTCTATCTGGAGCGAGGATTCAACATTGGAAAATGGGAGCAGTTGGTCCAGGAAGCCAACGCACTGCGACGGGAACTCAGAATCATTGCGTCCGAGTACGATGTTGAATGGGACGAGGTGAAAGACTTGGGTGGCTGGGAGGTCAAGGAGGCATTGGAGAACGAAGATGACAAGACCAAGAATGACAAGGACAGAGACGAGGATGACGACGATAAGAAGAGCCGGAAGCGAGACGCGAAACAGGAGCGACCCAAAGAACAGCATTGAATTCGTTGAACACGGCATGTATCACTAGGACTATATATAATTAGCCTTGCCTTGAAGGCTCGATAGAGATTGAAAAGCACACTGTACAGGAACTTTTGATTTTGTGTTCCCACAGGTATAGCATCAACGCGTGATTCTGCCCTATTCCGCCCGCACATTTACAATGACAAGTTGGAGAGAAATTTGCCCAACTCGTCAAATCAGGTAGTTGTAGGCTCTGGATTCCCACGCATCGGCTAGTCTTTCCCATCCTGGCTTTCAATATGCCAAAGAGCAAATATTTCACCAATCTCGTGTCCACATTACTCAGGCGACATTACTGCCGGAGCTCCATTCGCTAATACGGTAATACCTACCTAAGCCGCCGAGTGACCCTTGTGGTGGAGAAGATGGTCACCATCACTACCAGGCCTTGCAAGCAATCGAGTGCGGGACGAGCCGCTGGGTCTCGGTGCAGATGAATTGCTTTGAATTATCCAATATTCATTATCGGATTATTTCACCCGTGTCCTAATTGGACAATCGGAACCGCACTACTGTCAAACTGTAGTTACCGCGCCGCTGTTTATTTCCTCTGATGCCCCGCCCCCGCTTTCATTCCTGAGTGAGGAACGACGGTTATTAAGCCCTCAAGTCGACGCAACCTTTTTTTGGTTGACCGCCGCTCAGTGTTTTCATTTCCTCTCACATTCAGGAGAGCCCCGGCTGGTGATAAGAGCACCATTTAGTCACTGCCGAAGCGCCCGAAAAAAAAATAGCTTCTCCGATGACGCCCGAGACCGTATACTTGCCCGACGGGCAGACGTTCACAGTTAGTCCGGTGTTTGGCGGTGTTGCCTTCAAGAGCAACGATCTCATTCACGCGGCACATTTCCCCATCGGCTGGCACATTGTGATACACACTGAAGAAGAAAAGATTGTATTCAAAGATGGATCCGAGGTATCCGTGAATGGAGAGGGCCACGCGCAACCTGCCGGAGATGGTCACGCCACCGCCGTGGACGCTGGGGATGGCTCTGCGCAGAAGCGCAAGAAGAGAGTTGGGCCGTTTGTGCAGCCGACTCGTCAAAACGACACGCTCTTCATATCTTCCCTCTCAACACCGTCTACCCAGGAATATGGCCCGCCTGCAAGCCCGACCCGACAGATGGCCATGATTATGTGGGTGAGCCTGTACTGGTATTTCCACCAACGTGAACCGTCGCCGCGCATGAGCACGGAAGCATCCTACGAGACGCCAGAGTCTGCAAAGCCCATCGGTGAATGGCGCATCACTATTCAACGCGATGGTGTGCTACGCGGCCGCAATCTAATCCCTAAGCTCGAGCGCATGGGCTTGCTAGCCACAGAGTCGACAGATGTCGGTACTAGTCTCGATGATGGTGATGAGACGTGGTCCAACATGTTTGTCTCTCAACGCATGTTTTGGCAGCTGCCGCCAAACTTGTTTCTATTCACGCTAAAGCCGGTCAAAGGTCCGTCCCCTTGGCCGGGCTCGTCGGGGTCGCCCATTAATAGTCGTCCCGGCTCCCCAGTGGCACATGGCGCGACTCACCTTGTGGTGAGGGCCGCATCTCCTCAACCAGGGGTCACGAGACTCTACAACGACTTGCCGGGAGCCCCGACTCCGACCAACATGTCGGCCGGGGTGTCGATGGCACACCCAATTACGCCGTTCTTTTCGACGTCGCATATACCAACCTACTATCCGCCGCTTACGTTACAGTACACGTTCACGGGCGATCTACGACACCCACTGCGGCCCAAGCCGCCTCGTATGGGCGAGATATTTTATTCACGCTTCGTCCCATCCGTCGGACGCTACCTGTCGTTCCGCGTGGCTTCTCTATCACCAGAGCCTGTGCCATACTTTGGACCAATGGGGCCGAACCCACCAGATCACCCAGAGCTAGCATGCCTCTCTGATACACAGCTGCTCGAGTCGTGGTTCGCCAAGCCCCGTGTGAGCGCATTTTGGGGCAAGTTTACATCCGAATTCTTGCCCAATGTTGTCAAATTGAAGCACTCTTTCCCGGCAATCGGTCTATGGGACGGCGTGCCCTTTGGATACTTTGAAATCTATTGGGTCAAGGAAGATATCCTGGGCAGGGTGCTTGGTGGAGAGGCTGGCGATTTCGATAGAGGCCTGCATGTCATGGTCGGCGAAGAATGGGCGCGGGGGCGGGCTTCGGAGTGGATGACGGGTTTGGTGCATTGGTGCCTCACGGCGGACATGAGAACCATGAATGTTTGCTTGGAGCCGAGAATCGACAATGAGAGGTATGTTTTGTCTAGCCCACCATATGATGGTAGTATCCGCGTGCAAGATTTGAGGCTAACGTAGCTACAGGATCCTCAAACATTTGGACGAGTCTGGATTTGGTCGAGAAAGGCAAATATCGTTTCCGCACAAACAGTCCTGGTACGTTCGCTTGCGCCGGGAGACGTGGACCGGTCCATTGCTGTAGTTGTACAAGTGCGGAATTAATTTAGCCGTCAGTTACGGTGGGAATAATCATGATAGTCTGATACATAATAGACATTTTATAATTGTTGCCATTGTTCGCTGCCAACATAGTTTTGTCATCACAGCTAGATGGGTGAAACTTGCATTGGTGCTGACCCTGATAGACAAGGAGTCAAGGACACAAAGTCTGGCATTGGGTGACGCAATTGTGACGACGCTGTGGTGGTCTTGATGGCGTCTTGGACAGACGTGAATTAAAATGCAAGGCAACTTGTGCGACGGCACTATTATGCGCAAAATGTTGATCGTCATGGCAGCGTCACTATCTACCTCTGGCTAGATGCCCATAGTCATCCGAAAACCAAAGATTCCGCACAGATTTTCCGACCTCAGCTGCCATGTTGCCCGCCCCATTTGCCATCCAAATGTAACTTGTTTCATGTTGCATGCCCCAACATTTTCGGCTAATCTACCTTGGCGTGTGGAATCATCAATGGAAAGATGGATGGCTAAGTAAAACAACGCGGGAAAATGGGTGTGCAATGTACAACAACTAACCTGTTGCACAGCCACAGCACAGTGCTAATTCTGTTTCTCCGGCGGTTGGGGTTGGTGTGGCGAATGCGAGTTGCCAACATGAAATCTGGTGGCTGCCCGGTAACGGATTAAAAATCAGCAATGGAGAATCAAGGCAAAAAAAGAGTTGGCCGAAATGCGAAATACGATTCTGGGTGCACCCCTCCTCCTTGAACAAATCTTGCTGCTACCAACGTTATGGCGCAGTCTGTGAATCACGGTCACGGTTCTGTTGATCGGATTTGTCGCAGATGCAACCAACATCTTTGATTCGTCGACATGCGGCTATGTATTTCATCTCCCTTATATAGACCTTTTCTTCTTTTCTTTTCTTCTTGTAATTTTCGTTTGGCATCGTGACTGGAATCATTTCTTATTTCGGCTTGTTGCTAAAGCTTTTCAGCTCGACAAGGCCACCGCGACCATGTAGCGACAGAGGAAAATATGGGATAATTACACCCCATCTTGGCTAGTTTCATTGAACAAGCTGTCAGACCTGCAGAATCGGGAAAGGAGCCCTCCCACAGGGGGCTGCATGGGTTGCGTGCTAGCCCATCCGGTCCGATGACCATGAGTTCCCGTGTCTAGCGCCGGCGACGAGCCCACGTGCAGATAGGTTATAGCTGAAAGCTCTTACACTTGAAAGATTGTGTAGTATCGGCAAAAGCTACTAGGATATGATTGCTTGAGTTTTGGCCAAATTCCATACTCGAGAGAAGATTGAGAAGAGTACCGAGAGCAAAGTTGGTGGCAGAGTTGAGGGTCTAAGTCGTGGCTTGTCATTTTGAGTTTTGCATGGAATTACGCCACGAAATATTCGCACAAGAAATATTTCCATAGTCTAATCCAAAGAGCAACACGTGAAGAAACGATTCATTGTTCATCTGCAGTGCTACAACTCGGCAGAGCATGCCTGGTGCCCTCAGCCATTGCCGCAACGATGAAGATTTCCGCCAGTGTGTCGGCCCTCGTATACGTGACTTGTGCATCCGCCTTTGTCACGATCCCCGATACTCTTCCCGATGGCGTCTACCAAGTCGAGAAGCAAACCAGCCCCCAACATTACCCGAAAATCAAGCGAATGGACATTGCTCCCGCCGCCGCCGCCGCCGCCGCCGCCGTCGACAAGCGCGGCCTCTGCTCCAGGCGAGAATGCGACGACCTCGTCCTCGTCCCGCGCGACGGCACATATCCCAGCCGCACGTTCCTCACCGAAAAGCTTCCCTTTCCCAAGACTCGGCCCTTTTGCCGCAACCAGACACACACGCTGACCCTCGACAACCTGCACGCGGCCGTCAACCGCCTCTTTTACACGCCGCTGTTTTGGATCCCGCCCAACTCGGCGCGCTTCGCCCTGTACAACGGCACCGTCGCCTACCTGTGCAACCTGGGCGACTGGGGCTCCGGCTCGCTCGTCGAGTACATGGAGGCCATGCGGATCCTGGACGAGCGCTGCGTCGCCGCGGCGGAGGGCTCCGAGGTGGTGGTGGTGCGGGCGGCGAAGCTGTCCGTCGTCAAGTGGGAAAAGTTTTACGGGCGCGAGGTGGCGGGCGTGCCCATTTGCCAGTGGGAGACGGAAAAGGGCGGCATTCGCAACGAGTTGCTGGAAAAGGAGGCAAAGGGGTGTCTGAGCTATGTCAATGGCATGCGTCGGTTTCTGGGGGGCGACGAGACGGAGTGCAACGACGACGCGACGGGGTTTTGGCTCTGGGAGAAGCTTGGGGCCATGTTTCCGTGGTATAATAGCCGTGATGCAGCGACGAATAATGAGTAGAAAGGCGCGACGGGGTTTTGGCTCTGGGAGATGCTTTGGGCCATGTTTCCGTGGTATAATAGCCGTGATGCAGCGACGAATAATGAGTAGAAAGGCGCGACGGGACGGTGGCTGAAATAGAACTGCAATTCATATAAGCAAGAGAATTAGTAGCTGTGTGTAGTAATAATGAAACTTGTGATGGCCTTTGACGACATTTTCGTGGCAAAAGTTGTCAAAGCACACCTAATAGCGAGTTATAGGGCGTCAATCCGATTTGTGGGGGGCTCGCAGCGGCAAGTGGGCGATTCTTAGTGGCCTGTAATATTTACTTAGCAAGGGATCTTATGGCGGGCCGAGGTGTACAAATTCCATGCGCTTACTGTATTACAGTGGGTATACGAATAAATCACCACCAATTTCCCGTACAACGCTGCTCAGAATTAGCTGAAGCAGTGTTGCAATAGCTGGCCTGCTGATGCCGACGGTCGCTGGTCGGCGTGCCCACGATCAACACCACGACTCCACGAGGCAGAACCAGCTCCCCCAAGTAGCAAGAGGCATTCTTGCACGTGACATGGCCGGGATTCAAACTTGTGAGCCGCTCCATTAGGAAGCTCTGTACATTGAAGATGGTGGGACCGATTCTTGTGTGCTGTTCACCTGTAGGTCTCACGCAGGAAAGCTCAAGGTTTCTTTTGTCGGTGTAGAGATGCCACCAAATCAATTCCAACAAAGTATCCGTATAATAATGCGCGATTGTTATCATTGGGGGCTCTCGAGGCATAATAATGCTGACACGACAAGCCCAGCCGTCAGCAGGGCATTACTAGTTAGAGCCTGGTCGTAATCAAGGCTGGGCGATGACGACAAGATGTCATGGGGCTTGGCCCCAAGAATATGGGGAAGAGGGGCACAAAAAGTGCGTAAAAGCCTAAAAGGTAGTTTGCCCAGGGTCTATTATGTTACAAAGTGATAATGTTGGCGTAATAACTATAGTATAAAACAACTTTTTCTTCTTCTTGTTGAAGTGGGTGTGCGTGCAGCGACCTTTGTTCGTCGCGGACCTCGCTGCGTCGAGCTGATGACAGCTGCACACCAGAAGAAAGCTTGTGTGCGGAAGGAAAGAGTGTTTTTGCTCCGTAGATGCAGCTGAAATTCATGTTGCCTCTCTGTATTGGTACGGTCAGCCCGGCCTTGAAAGGGCTGGAACGTAACCCTAAAAACTACGCTCAGCCCAAGCCCAGCCCGAGAAAGGAGGCTCACAGCCTTGCCAGCTGGGCAAAAACAAGTCGTAGTATCACTGTATCAAGCCTAACAAATGACGCTGCTGAATACGGCGCAGCTGCATTACATGGGTCGCCACTCGTTGGCCATGCGCGTCGTCTATTATTACTGATAACGCCAGCTTTGGCAAAGTCAAAAGCACCATTCTTGGGAATAATAATAAACAACCTGCCACTTGCCCATGAAATGTTCCAAAAGGTTGAGCCAAGCCCGTCCGTCCGCCCGCCCGCCGTCTCTCCACAAACATTTACTACATGCACACCCCTTCTCCCCGGCGCCCCGTGTCTTTGATTGCGCCGTCGACTTTCTCCGGAGGCGGCGAAGTGGGTGGCCCGTCAAAGCCTCAAGGATCGGCGTCGCATTTTGACGTTGGGGAAAATGTTGCATGTACCCGGGTCCCGTGCTGTGCGTTTTTCCGTTTAACCTGCAAAAGGACGACAGGACGTGTGCTCTCGTTATCGCAATGTAACTGAACTTTGTCAAGAACAAGGAGATACATACACGAGGAGGGCTCTGTGCGGTCCCGATAACACACCGAGCTGACTCGCTTTGGTCGTTTAGACTAAAAAGCGTTTTGACAGGTTCTCGCCTAAAAAAAAATAACGGACAAAGCCGGTTCCCCAGTTCACACCTAAAGAAGCCTGGTTTCTCCGATGGCGATGAAAACGCCCAACGGCCTGCCTATGCCTACTAGGCATCAATGCAAAACGGCCACAGCAATGGCCCAAACGTTTTGTCACCGGCTCGTTGCTGCCTTTTTTTTTTTTTTTTTTTTTTTTTTTTTTTTTTTTTTTTGGCCCAGACCAGAGCCCTACGCCTACAACTAAGCGGATGCCGTACCAGTACTTGAAAAAAAAAAAAAAGCTGCGCCTCTGCAAGCAAGGCACATATCCGCACGACGGGATAGGGCCTCAAGCCTGCTGCCTGTCACCTAGTGGCGGACAAGGCCATGCTACGGCCCATAGCACAGTGCATACTGATGGCCATTCAAAGACCTGTTGGGTGGCATGGTCGCCTTCCAGGCGTCCTCCCACGACGCCACACCACCATCTGGAATCTTTGGAGGGGGGTGTGCGCGTTGGGTCCCGAGGTACTGTAGGACCCAAGAAGTATGTATGACTCGGGCCTCTCTGTTCGGACACCTGGCTCGGGCGGACCTGTCATGACTTGAATGTTATATTATGCTGGGCTGGTCCCGCCCCCGGTCACCGTATCTCCTTTTTTTCGCTTCTTCTTCTTTTTTTTCTTCTTTTCTTCAAAAATTATATCCATCGCTCCATCTCACGGCTACATACCCCCGCAGCTGGATCTGGACTGAACATCAACAAGCACAAAAAATTGCATCGTGGTTGTTCTTCTTCAACCCTCATCCCGCCACACCGCCACACCGCCACCCTTGTTGTCCCACGCCACAACCCCTCGACGACGCCCACTTGAAGCGCCGAGACACGGCGACAAAAAATCTGAAGCTATTTGTCGCGTAAAACATTAAAACCAATCACAACAACTCCAAACTTATCAACAGTTGTCCTTTTTTTTTTTTCGCCTTTGTCCGCGGAAACAACATCGAACCGAGAGAGAGAGAGAGGCAACACCGAGGCCTCTTTTTGTATCACATCGCCACCCACCCCCCGCATCCACTTATACACACCGTGGAGCGCCAACCTCGCCGCCGACGTTCCACGAATCCTGCCTCTGCAGTGACCAGAAATAACAATAACGAGGCATCGCCCGCGCATCAAACAGCCGAAAGCAGCACGCATCATCCTCATCATCATCATCATCATCATCATCATCATCACCACCAGACGGCGACCGCACCTCGCAAGCAACCGTCTTCCTCTCCCTCCATTACCCCCCGCGCTGTCGAGGATAGCATCATCACCACCAACAACAACAACAATAACAACAAAATGGCGCCCAAGTCCACCTCTGCCGAAGCAGCGGCAACCGCGACCGCGACCACCACCTACTACATGGTGCCCAATCTCCGCGCCATCGACTCGAGCGCGCGCGAGGTCGACCTCGGCGCGCATGCATGGGTCCGTCCCATTGTCATTGAGGACGAGGATCTCATGTTTGGCGGCAAGTCGCTGAGCACACTGTACGAGGAGGAGCGCAGGCGCCAGAGCACCGGCGGCGGCGGCATCGCGGGCGGCAGCAGCAGCAGCGATGAGGAGAATCACGAGGAGGAGAGACGCGGTCGCGAGCGGGTGCGACGTCAATATAGCCCGCCCAAGTCGCACCGCAAATGAGCGTTTCTCTTCTTCTTTCGTCATGATACGTCCCGTCCTCCTTGATTCATCCTCACGATATCCCTAGATCGATGTGGTGCGACCGCATACCCACCAACGGTCGCAGCGCATCACTGCTGGCACTTTTCTTAGATGGATACATGTTTCTTTTTTTCTTCTTCTTTTCTTTTTTTCTTCTTCTTTTCTTTTTTTCTTCTTCTTTTCTTCTTCTCTTCTTCTTTTCTTCTTCTCTTCTTCTTTTCTTCTTCTCTTCTTCTCTTCTTCTTCTCTTCTTTTTTTCTTCTTCTCTTCTTCTTCTCTTCTTCTTCTCTTCTTCTTCTTTTCTTCTTCTTCTTTTCTTCTCTTTTTTTGTTTTGCACATACACCGCATTATTATAAGACGGTGCTAGCATAGAAGAGCTGCCTCGCGCAACTCTTCGCCTCGCGGCGTTTAGATGCATTGCCTCGTGTTGATTTGGTCATGCCTTGTTTTTTACTTTTTACCTTTCTTCAGCCACGAATCTGGCGATTCTTATTCCACAGTACACATGTTCTTGGTGTGGGAGCTTTGTTACAAAAATTGTCTTCTTTCTTCTCCTTTCTTGTCAACAATCACGGCACGATTTCCATCAACTACAGCGTCACGCGCAAGAATGGCCTTTGTGAACCCCGCGCGCATCGTCGCTATGAATCGCGAGTCTGCGAATGCGGGGTCCTACACACCAAGCGCTACAGATAGCTAAACAGAACAGCATAAATGTTATATATATTTTCTTTCAAAACTTTTTCGATAATGATTTATTCGCTGAAATCATGTGAATTGCTTGATTAATTGTCGCGCGCACAGCTCGTCGTCGGCTTGTACATAGCAGTGGGTGGCTCGCGTATGACCGGCCGAGATTCCCCTTTAATCTATCTGCTAGTCGCAAAGTATGTAGCTATGCTCCTATCGCTTTCGGTAAACAGACGCATCGCGGCGCGTGCCAAGCCGAGGTACAGAGGAGTCCGGAGTCACGCACCGCCGGAGATGGCTGTGTGTGGGGCCGTACCCACCGGCGTTCCGTCCGGGGCATGTGACGGGAGGCGGCGGCATGACTCGCAAAACGGTTCCCAAGGTCATTGGGCTTGCAAATTGTCCGGTGCTTTGGGCATGCTGGTTCATCTCGCGCTTGGCTGTGAGCCATCGAGTTCGCCTTGAAAGAGGCGGTTGTTGGGTTTACGCACGGAGACTCTGGTGGCGTTGACCGAGAGCCGCAAATGGATGGGCAGCGCGCAAATACGGGCAAGGTGGTGTCTTATCAGTCCTGAAAGAGTCAATAATCGACTACAAGTCTCAAGTATGCAACTCTTTTCGTTATGGGTTTCAACCCCTCAAGCAGTGTCCGTCTGCCGAAATAAGCAGCTACTCCAACGTCTTGTGTTTATATGCGCGCCTATGTAGCTTAAACTTGGTCGAGGGCCAACATTTTATCGCATGAGCAGGTATCTATGCTTCAACTGGAGAAGCATTATGACAGCTCAATTGAGCATATCTGATACATAACCTATGGCATTTGATGTTATGCTCAATCTCATCCGTGCAATTAAAGAGGTTTGGGGCCGCTGACCGCGTATACAAGAGCACAAGATCAAACACCTGCCGAAGCAGCATACATAGGGAAAGTTCTCATATCGCATAGTTTTGAATATCCGATTCTGCCAAGACGGAGGGATCTAAGCAATGACTATTGATGGATAGTATGGATTCTACCAGATGGCGTAACCTAATATAACTAGGCGATTTCTTTCACGGAAATAGCCGGCTCCTATTGGCCATCTCAGCCCCCTTGTTTTCACCTCCCAGTCTGCACGTGGAGAAAAAGGCCATATGATATACTGACAGATTGCGTCTCACAGTACAGTAATCTCGGCCATCGCCGTGCAGTCCAAGATCAAGTCGGTGGGGAAGCAGGACGGATGGGGGGCACGCGCTGTCAGTTTGTCGGAACTCGCACGCCACCATGATAAGCAGTGAAAGTTGACGGAGCTGACTAAGTTTTACTTGGAGCTATAATCATGCCGTCATCTACTGATTGCCGCTATTCACTTGTTGTTGTATTGAATGAATACGGAATATATGCTAGCTACGGCGGAGCTTGGAATGTAGTTACAATATTACCCTGACCAAAATCGCTCAGAAGCTATCAGAAAAATGTCTATGATGTAGGCATATATCGGCAAATCAAAATTTGTTTGCTGAGTAGTTTTTAAGCTTTTGGTCTGGTCATGTTAAAAATAGCTGGCCAGATATGCTAGTTTTGTCACGCCACTCTGGACGGTTTTTGGGGTTGTAGTCGGTCGTAATCCGTATTCTCGCTGCATCTACGTGCCATTGGCGAAATTTCCTATGCAGGGAAAACTTTGACCAATTAATTCCCAGTGCGAGCCGGGTCCAGTGAATGAGACGACGCCAAACCATGACCCGTCACGGTCACACTGAAAAGCAGCAACATAGTCGAATAGAAAGGAACAATTCATCATAACTGGTCAAGCACTGGAAGTGGGCTGCATGTCGTTACTTAGATTGATTGACAGCGTAGGATGATGGCGATTTAGCCCGTCATGACATACCCAGATTCGCGATCCGGACAACGTTGTAACGTACGTAGTTAGGGTTCACTAATCGCCGGTGGATGGATGGAGATGCTGCCTGCGCCACGAGCCGCTGGCTGTTCATCCGATAGCCTATTGGTGTTTAAAAATACATTAGGTTTGCTCTTCTTGTTTGCCCCCGACTGGGTCATCAACTGCCGCGCCACAGGATGACCAGGTATGTATCCTCGGCGGAAGTCCAACGACCCATGTCACATGGCACGCAAACCAAACACATATTGTCTCAGTGATTTCCTCTTCATCACCTTTAGGCTTTTCATGGCGGCCTTTTTCTTTCTTTCTCCTTCTTTTAGGGATATCCTTTCAAAGTTTTGCGAGGAGAGGTCTCGCCCCCAACCACCAACCGCCCCTGTAGCATTCCAGTCGTTCGGGCATTTTCCCCTGCTAGTTCAAAAGTTTGACAAGCCATCTCCAAAAAAAAAGCCCAACGCCAGGCCTTCGGTCTAGTTCCTGGTCACAGTTTTCTAAACGGGGGTTTGCCGTCATCAACGGGCTAGTTTAGTGCTGTTGACAAGGTAAAGTGAAATATCATGGAGAAAAGCGTCGACCGTTGCTGCCATACCGCCTCATAGACTGCCCGTTGCGTTGCTGTAACTGGTATGAGGCTCGGAAGCCATGCAGCGCACGTCTTGTCACCTTTTCGGCATTTGGCCCGCGTGATCCGGAAACCTTTTTGCTCCTGCACCCAGTGGCCAATGCATCGGCGTCATTTGAGCTCAGAGTGTTGTGCTGGCGTGACGGAGCCAACCAGACCCTGCCTGCTGCAGCGGATGGGCTGGTATGTTTGTGTATTCGTCATCCCGAGAAGGGGCCATCATACTGCGCGCTACTGATGTTACGAATGGCACAAGCTAGTGGGAAGTGCGGCCCGAGACCTCTTCCCTTCCCGCTGCCTCTCTGTATTTGCTTTTCACTGCCCTTGTTCAAACCTGTCAACTTGAACTTGTCGACCTATTTTATTTGCCGAAATGCATGTCTCGCCTGTTTCTTTGCTTCCTGCAAGGTCACGCCCGCCCAGCCCTTGATGATTGCGGGCCGGCTGCAACGGTGCGACCTATAGAAAGTCCCATTTGTACCAGAGTGCGCGTCCCAACGTCGTACTGTTATACTGTTATAGAAACGGAAAAGCTTGTCACTATATAGAGTCATACCATGCTGGCCCCTCTGAAACGAAAGCTTGTTTGCTCATGTGCACGCTGACGGGCACCTTCATGGTTCGCTATGGGTGCTTGAAATGAGGCGATCGACATGTCTACTCCGTACGGAGTACTCTCTCCACTTGGTGCAGAGGCCTGGTATGTTTAGCCTTTAGGTGCGGCGATGGCCGCAGCCGGGCCCGACTTGTGCGCTCACATCCAGCCTCCGGGCCCCCTCTTCTTCATCACCACAATCACTCACTGGCCTCGCAACATCGAAAGCCAAAGTAGTAGTGGCGGTCCACTTTGGGTCAGACATCGGATCGGCACTGTGATGTGTGTGCCCAAGCGAGCTAAAAAGAGGATTTTGTTAGCTACAGCCTACAGGGCATTGACCGACGTGTTCGCGTTCATCGTGTATAAGTACCGAGACCCTGCCTCCCACACGCGCCTGCAGAGCCTCTCTGCAACCATTTTGTTTTTTTTTTCAACTTGGACTCTCATTACATCGGCTGTGGAATACAAGAGAACATCAATACTCTTGCGCAATCCATCGAATCCACTATATAATACAACGCTCCGCCGAGATTGCTCAAATCATGTTTCTCAACTTCGGAACCCCTCGTCGCCCGTCGTCGTTTTCTTCCATTACGTCGGCAGGAAGCTCATGGAGCGACCTCGACGACATTGCCAACTCTGCTAGCAGTCCCTTTGCTGCCGACCTTGCCAACTGCCACCGATGCCCATCCCCGGAATGCCCTCTTCTTCGAGATCGCCAGAACAGTGTCTCTTCTGTACGCAGTTGCGAGGACATGAGTGTTGACAAGACACAAGAGCTTTGGTTCTGCATGCTGCAATTACAGGAGCGCTACGACTGCTACAATTCAACTCGAATCGACCTTGCACTCGACGCAGGTGACCAAGCCATCAATTTCATGCGTAAGTAGTCCGATCGAGCGTCATGTGCAAAGCTTGGGCCAGATTTGCTGATCCGAGATGCTACAGCCAACCGATTCATCATGGACACGCTCAACAATTCGCTCCGTGATTTGCCCCATGAGGGCTGGGATAAGCTGAACCGCTGCCTGGACCATCAAACGGTCACGAAGAAACCAAAGTCCAAGTGCTATTTCAGGTCCAAGGTTTAGACCGATGCCACATACACGAAAGATTTCAATGGCGCTCTGCTCGTCATGGCGGCAGTGCTCCGGAAGCTACTTGTTATTATATTTCGACCTTGTTTATATCTTTAGAGCGTATTGAGCGACGGAAAACTTTTGGATCAGGCATTTATTCTGGAGGGCATTTCGGATTTTGGAGTTATATAGGAACGGCGGCGATTGCTACATGCAAAGACCAGGCTGCTGGGACAACAAACTTGACGCCAGCGTTGTCTGGAGCCGGCGTGCCACTTGGGGAAATGGCTTCTTGTTTTCGTTGGCAGCTAGCTACCTTATTTAGAACCTGAAGAGGTTAATCTGTGACGGCGAATAATCGACCACGCTCTTACCATACCATTACATTCGGCACCAGCGGATTCCAGCTGTGGCGAATCAAGCGAGGGGGAGACGGAGTCACACTGCAGGGCACGAGCTAAAGCAAAGACCTAGATAAATGTGTGTATAAGAGAAGAGAGGCTATCTAGGGAGAAAGAAGGTAGCGGCTGATAAGGGGTCCTAGCTAGCTAAGTCAGTGAGCCGGGACGTGCCTGCCTACTAATAACCCCCGGTATAAAAGAAGATATTATCTACGATATTAATTAATAAAAAGTTTAATCCCTTAATCCCTTAATCTCTTAAATATAATTCTAATATATTAATCTAATAATATAAGTCTAATAAGAAGTAAGTATTAATTTATTTTTAATTCTAATTTTAATTTTATTTAAAGTATTATAATTTTATTTAAAGTAAGTATTAACTTATTTTTAATTCTAATTCTAATTTTATTTATTATATATTACTAGCCTAAGTTATCTAGTTCCCTTAAGAGCTTTTATTAGTAGCTATAATAAAGATTATTTTATTAGGAGATAGCTTATCCTAAGCTAGAGTATTATTAGAGGCTACTTTATTAGGAGATAGCTTATCTTAAGCTATATTAGCTATATTAGTAGAATCTACTTTAGTATTAGGTTTATTCTAAGCTATATTAGTAGAAACTACTTTATTAGGGGGTAACTAATCTTAAGCTATATTAGCGGACTCTATCTTAGTAGGTTTATTCTAAGCTATATTAGTAGAAGCTATTTTATTAGGAGGCGGCTTATCCTAAGTTATATTAGTAGAATCTACTTTAGTAGGTTTATCCTAAGCTAAAGTATTAGTAGAGGTTACTTTATTAGGGGTAATATCCTTAACCTATAGCTTCTTATTATAAGCTTTATTATAAAAGTTAGTATTATTATTATTAATTATAAGCTTCTTATTAATAACTTTATCTTTCTAATTCTTTATATAAATAATAGTAATAGCGCTTAATATATTATACTTAATAGAGTTAATAAGTACTAGGGGTATCTTAATATTAAAGAATACTTTTATAGTAATATAGTAATAATTCTAACTATTATAATAGTATTTATTATAATTATAAGAATAATAAATAAGTATATCTTTTCTAATAACTACTTTATAGCTATATAATATATATCTAAAGTTATAGTAGTTATTATAAAAGTCTAGTTACTCTATAAAGGTAATTAAAGCTTTACTCTAGTAATATAAGGAAATTAGGTTATTAAGTAGCTTACTTCTTTCTAAGTTAGCTATATTACTAATATAAATAGTATAATAGTAGGCGTAGGTAGAAGCTATATTAATATAGTAGGCTTTATTAAGGAAACTAATCTTTAATTTATAGGGGAAGTTAATAATAACGATTTTAGCTTTATAGCTAGGCGAGTTATCTATAGTATAGACCTATAGGATACCTTCTAGGATATAATTATATAAAATCTTATTTATAAAGTACCTTATCTTAGTAGCCTATATAGCGTAACTAGTAATAATAAGGATCTTATATTACTATATTTTATTATATTTACTAAGAATAAATAGGTTATATTAGAGGGAGATTTTTAACTTAATATAGAAGTATATAGTAGTAGAGCTAGTATAAGATATAGCCACCTATATTTTAAATATATCTTAAAGATTAATAAATAAACTATAGTAGTATAAGTATAAGGAGTATTTTTTAAAGTAAGATATAATTTTATACTATTCCTTTATTAAGTTCTAATTTTCTTAGGTAACTATTATCTTACTATAATAGAAATAGTAAGATAACTATTAAATAATACTACTAGAGGAGTAGTAGTTAATATATATATAGAAATTAACTATATTATTTTCCTTAGTATACTAAAGGAGATTAATTTCTTATTAAGTACTAAAATAATCTTATTATAATATCTTTATTAGTTTATTACCTAGAGTAGGTATATAAAAAACTTAATATTTATTTAGTATTACTATATTAGATTACTAGGGATTACTAATAATAAATTTTATAGTATAAGGCTAATAGGAAATAAGGATAAGGAGCTAAGACTTTATTAAATATCTACTCTTATTAGAGAAAATAAAAGAGAGAATATAGTCTATATTATTATTAAGCGTATAAGTAGCTATAGGTATATAATAGAGGGCCTCTATAGTTTTTAATATTTCTTCTAAAAGAGAAGTAATAGCCTTTATTACTTTTATCTTACTAAAAGCGTAGGTGTAGGGGTCTAACTTAAAGACGCTATAGGCCTAAGCTAATAGAACTATATAATTATTTATTAGAGTAATATATATAAGGATCTAGTTTAAGAGAGATAAGGGGTTAGAGGCTATAGTTAGTTATACTATGTTTTATTTAAAGATTATATTATAATAGTTTATAAATAGATAGTTTATTATTAGCTTTATAAGATCTATATTTAGCTTTAGGTGTTTTAATAGAACTAGCTTTATAAAGTAGGTAAGTTTACTAGAGAAGGTATAAGCCTTAAGAATATTAACTTTAGTCTTATATAGATATTTAATAATATTATTTATAATCTTATTAACTAGGGTTAACTAAATAATCTATATATCCTTAATACTAGGGGGCTTTAGACTAGTAAGCTAGGTTTTAGGTAATAGATAAAAAGCCTTATAAGCTTTAGCTATCTTTAAGGATTCCTCTTCCTCTAGCCTTAGTGCTTTATTTCTTACCTTAGCTTTAGTCTTAGTATCCTATTTAGTATCCTCTTTAATATATTAGAGATTCTCTTCCTTAAACTCTTATAAGGCGTCTAGACTATTTAGTACCACTTTAAGCTTAATAGTAGTCTATTTATTAAGTTTAATAATAACTAAGGTAATATAGGCTATTATATTACCTCTAGGATAATAAGAGCTATAGAGAGTATATTATATAATAGTATATAATATATAACTTTTTCTAGTACTAGGGTATCTACTAATAATAATTATACTAGCTCTTAACTTAAATAATAATATAAAAAGAGATAAAGGGATATTAGTATAAAGAGTTAGATTATTTAAGCGGGGAAAGATAATAAGGAGATTATAAAGAGATATTACTAGGAAATCTTAGAAGCTATAAGTATATTCCCACTATACTACGCTATTTATTCTAGTAGGAACTTTATATATAGTATATAACACTATTATCTTATACTTAAGTATTATAGAGTCTAGGAGTATAAAGACTTAGATATAAATAGAGTTACTAGACTTTATAGCTTTAGCTTAATTTATATTAGTATTATAAGACTTTTTACTTAAGGTTAGGAAGTATATAGTTAAAAAATCTATTAGCTTCTTAAGGTATTTAATAAGAAGAAACTTAACCTTAAGATATAAAGCCTTATATACTTTTAGGTAGTTAGGCTAAAGGGGATAATAGATATAAAATAATATATAGTATAGTGTTATACCTAGGGGTAGACTAATATAGTAGCTATAAAAGGTTAGGCTATCTTTACTATATCTATTCTTACTATCTATAGTAAGGTGCTCCCTAATCTATATATATAAGCGTTTATAATATTAGTTATCTATCTTACTATAATAATATAATTCTAAGGTAATAATATAAATATATTAAGTAATATCTAATATTATAATATCTAATAGGTAGGTGGTAGCCTATTTAGTAGCTATAGCGCTTAATATAAAGGTAGATATTATCTTATATATAGAGATATAGATAGCTTCCTCTTTAATATTAGCCTTATTAGTTACTATATAGAATTCTATAATTTTTAGCTTACTATCCTAAAGAGCTTAATTAGTGGCTACTAGGGCGGTTTTCTTTACTTTATAGAAAACACTTTAAGTGTATTCCTCTACGTCCTAGTAGTAAGTTATAAGATCCTCTATAATATAAGTAATATAGTAAGTGTTTATAAGATTTAGTTATAAGTAAGAGTTAGCTTTAATCTCTAAGCTAGTAATAAAGACTATATTACTAACTATATTAAGTAGCTTATAATTCTTATCTATAATCTTAATAACTATAAAGAACTCTATAGTTTTATTATCTATAATAGATTATCTATAGTTTATAATTTACTTATCTTTAGTTTTTATTTAGGGTAAAAAGAGTTTAAAAAACTTAATATAGCTAGATACCTCTAAGCCTATTTTAGTAAGGACTTTATTATAATAAAGCTTATTATAGACACTAGCTAGTAAGGATATAAAATAATAAGTCTAATTAAAAAAAAGGCTTATAACTAGAATAGGCCTTAAATATATATCCTTAGGGTTTACTATTAAGAGTATAATATTTATACCTATTAGGTTATAAATATATATATTTAAGAGCATTATTTAAGTAAAAGAGTTATATAAGGTGAGGTCCTACTTAAAGGTTAGTTATATATATTCTTTAGAATTTAGGTTAATATAAGAGAGCTTAATAGATATTATATCTAATAATTTAATAATTATTACTTAAGTCTTATACTATTTTCTAATTACTATATAAAGGCTACTTACTTTATATATCTTATATAAAAAGGTATAACCTAAACTAAAGAGTATTATTAAGCTAGGAACTAAGATAAATAGTATATCTATATTATTAATTTTAAGGGGGGTTAAGGGGGTAGCCCTAAGAATAGAGTATAAGTCTAACTTAACTAGGAATATTATCTTCTATAGCTCTAGCGGCGGCTTCTTATAAGTATAGATAAGGCCTAGTATATTAATAGAGATAGCTATAGTAAAAGTATAAATAGTCCCCTAATTATATTCTAAAAGGCCTTAAATATAGATAAAAGGGACTTAGTAATTACCTAAAATAATAAAGATATTAGTATAAATCCTAGTAAAAATATCTCTAGCGCCTAATCTTATATATTATATATTATAGCTAGAGGCTATATAACTATTAATATAGATAATAGTAGTAACTATTAGGGGTAAGCTATATAAATAGGCTAGTTTTATAAGAACTAGGTTAAGTAAAAGACTAGTTAAGCTATTATAGATAAGATTAGCTATCCTATCTTCCTAGCTATCCTTAGGGGTTTCCTTATTCTTAGTAATTACTTTTCCCTTAATATCCTTAATAGTGTCTTTAGTAATATTACTACTAGTTTTATTCTTAATAGTATTATTCTTATCCTTAATAGTATCTTTAGTGATATTATTACTAATTTTATTCCTAATAGTATTATCTTTATCTTTAATAGTGTCTTTAGTGATATTACTACTAATTTTATTCTTAATAGTATTCTCCTCTTTAGTTATATTATTAGTAGTCTATTTATTATTACTAATAAGCCTCTCTTCTACTATAGTATAGCTATTATAATCCTCTCTAAACATATTATTATATTTAACGTTATTTATTATTATAGTGGTTAATATAGGTTAGGGGATAGTATATAAAATTATAGAAAAAGTATAAAAAAAGGAATTTTAGAAAGGGTTAAGTATAATAATATAGAGTATAATAGTAAGGAGAGTAATAAGAGAAAAATAAAAAGGAAAAATAGTATAATATACTAACTACTAATAATATAAATAGGTAATAGCCGCTAAAACACTAGGGTCTAGCCCTAATAGCTAGTAATAAAAACATATAAAAGGGATAATAGAATAATAAAAAAGAAAAAGCGGTAATACTATAAATACTTATAGAAGGTAGTGAAACTTAGATTAATAAAGGGGATAAAATCTAGTCTAACCTTAAAGGTATAATAGGATTAGGACTATATAGCCTAGTGTACTTACTAGGGTATATCTACGCGCTAATAGAGGCGATAGGCGGCTTAGGTATTATTATAAGCGTAAAAGGCGTCCTTATAAGACTAGGTTATATTACTATTTATAAAGATTAAAGAGCTTTAGTATATCTTTTTATAGAATATCTTTAGGTTCTTAACTATTATATATCTTATTATAGTTAAACTATCTTACTAGATATTATTATTTATATCTTATATAATAATAGGTAATAATCTTATTAATAATAAATTTATTAGTGCTCTTTAGTAGTCCTAGGGGTAAGGCTGTGTATATTCCTATAGGGATAGGTTCTAGGTGTTTAATACTAAACTCTAGTTACTAGTTAAGGTATAAGGGAAGACTAAGCTTAAAATATAATATAGAAATTTATTTAGTAATAAGGAAAAAGCTAGTATAATAGTAAGATAGCTTAGTCTAATAGTTAAAATAGTACCTATTAGCGCTAGGCTTAGCTAGCTTAATATAAATAATATTACCTACGTCTAATATAAGGGGTAGCTAATATTTAGAATTATAGTATATCTTAGTATAGGTAATAGCTAATTATACTATATCCTAGGTGTTAGTAAAACGTACTCTCTATAAGGATCTAAAATCATTATTATTTACTATAGCTAAGAGCTATAAGAAATATTATACTTTATATTTATATAAAAGCTTAAAGGGTAAAACTCTAGTTATACTTTATATAAAGGTATTAAGTAAGAATAAGATATAAGGTAAAAAGTAACACTACTTAAATATATTATAGTAAGACTTAATTACTAATTATAAGTATAATATAAGAGTTTAGATAGTGTGTTTACTTAGACTATTTACTTATTAATAATAAGTAATAGTTAGTTCGCTAATAGTATTTAATATCTTATATAAGGATTTCTATAGGTAGGATATAAACTTTAGATTAGTATTATATATAAATTAGTATAATATACCCTAGTCTAAGTATACTAGACGTATATACTTTATTACTTATTATTTAGTGGACTAATCTATATATCCTTCTAGGTATTAGGTGAGTTAAGAAAACTTATTAATAATAATAAATAAGTAGTTAATTCTATTATATTCTAATAGGCTAGTAATAAAATCTAAACATACTATAATAAAGGGGCACTTTAGTATAAGTACTAGTTATATATTCCTATATAAAAGGGACTATCTAGGTAGGGACTTCTAGTACTTAGGGTAAGCTAATATATATATAGTAATATAGTAATATATATTATAGAAGAAAATATAGTTATATAGGAATTTATATATATATAGGGCGCCTCTAGTATATAATTAATTATTATAACTAATATAAATAACCTTATCTATTATCTTCTTAAGGATATATAGGCGCTAGTTATCTATATTATAGAAGTAGAGGAGTTTAGAATTAGGCTAGAGAGTAAACTAGTATAATATACTTAGGGTATTATCTTATAGTAAACATATATATATCTTCCTAAATATTAGGTCTATTAGTAGGGCTTATATAATATATACTAGGAAGTTATTATTAAGAGGGGCTATATAAGGTTATAGTATAATATCTAAAGTTAGTTTAGTAAAGAGAACTTTAATATTATTATAGATAGTAAGAAGTTATAATAGGGCGTTAGTATTAATATAGGCTTAACCCTCCTTATACTTAATTTTAATATTCTAACACTAATATTCTAGATATAGACACTAGTTTACTAATTAGTATTTACCTTTAAGTTTACTATTCTTAATACTTATAAAGGTATCTTAGATAGCGGTATAATTAGATACTATAATAATTTAAGTGTAGTTAAGGTAATATTCTAGCTTTTATAATACCTATACTAAGGTAGTAGTCTCTAGTTCTATAATACTATAATTAAGCTTAGTAGAAGATAAGCTTTTAGATAAAAATAGTATTAGATATAGCTTTCTATTATCTTATATCTAGTAAAGAGTAGCGCTAAAACTATACTCCTTACTACTATCTATATATAATTTAAAAGGCTTATTAAAGTCTAAGTAAGCTAGTTTAATAGTATTAACTAAAGTGTCTTTTAGTTTATTCTATATAACTTAGTATTCTTCCTATAGTTAGTCTATATTCTTATTCTATTACTAGATATATTCTACTTTATAATATAAAGAAGGTATAGAAATATTACTAGGGGGCTTAGTATAGAAAGGAAAGGTAACCTTATTTATATAAGAGTCCTATATAGGATTTTTAATAAGGGTGTGTTAAAACCCTTAAGCTTTAAGCCTATTTAAGGGGTCTACTATAGTAAAATAATAATCTATAAATTTATAGTAGTAGCCTATAATACCTAGTTTAGCCTCTAATTACTTTAGGTTTCTAGAGATAGCTAGATCCTATATAACTACTATCTTCTCTTATAGTATACTAAGGCCTAGTTAGGACACCTAATGCCCTAGGGCTTATAAGCTATTATATATAATATAGCACTTAGCGAGTAATAATATATAACCTAAATAGTATAAGATAATAAAATATAGGTCTAGATAGTAAATATACTTATTAATTATATATAAATAGATAATTATATTATTAATATATACTAGTATAAATTACTATAGGTAGGGTTAGAATAGGTTCTCTATATAATATTAGAAAAATCCTAGACTAGTAGCTAAACCTATAGTACTAACTATAAGTCTTTCTTAACTACGGTGGGGAGTAGTAAAAGATATTTTCCACCTATCTAATAGCTTAATAGGCTATTAAAAGAAACCTTTTACTAAGTCTAGGATAGAGAATATAGTGCTACCCTATAGGGAAGATAGTATATCGTCTTACCGCGGCAAAGGGTATATATCTAACCTTAGCTTAGTATTAATATAATATAGATTAACTATAATATAGGGTTTACCTCTTTACTATATAATAAAAGTTAAGGAAGAGACTAGGTATAGTTCTCCTAATAGGATGTCTTTAATAATACTAGCTTTATATAAGGGGTCTAAAATACTATCTATTATAATATAGTTATATCTTAATAAGGTATATAGATATTAAGCTAGATCTAATATATCTATATCTTCCTAAAAGGTAATTAGTATAGTAATTCTATTATTAAACTTACTAATTTTAGGGTTAAATAGTTCCTAATAATATCTAATAAAATCCTTTAGTTTAGCTATATATTTCTCGCCTTAATAAGTAGTTATATCTATAACACTTAAATTAAATAAGTCTTTATCTTCTAGTAGTTTAATATAAAAGGGAAAGCTATTTAAGCGCTTAGGGTCCTTAGGCGTGTCTTTAGGGTAATCTAGTCCTAATAGGTTATCTAATATAATAGCTATTAATACTATAGTCTAAAATACTTTTATCTTATATATAATATAGGCTAGACTAATAGTCTTAAGGTCCTAGCTATAAAAAATATATATAGGGTAGGGGCTAAGGTTAATAAATAGGAGAATAACTTCCTATCTAGTAATTAAGGCGTAAGGGAGTAAGGTAAGACCTTACCTAATAGGCTTTAGTGTTAATATATAGCTATCTATCTAGATAGCTATATATATATATTATAAGGGAATATTAAAGCTATAGCTAGGGGGAATAGTATATACTTTAGCTACCCTAATATAATAAACTTTTATATAGTTACTATTAAGGGTTAAGGCGAGTATTATAGTGTGTTTATTAGGGAGTAGTAGTAAGTCTAGTTTATTACCTTTTCCCTATATAATATAAAGTTAGTAATATTAAAGAAATCTTATATTAAGGATTAGTCTATAAAATAGCTTATTAATAATACTATAGGGAGCTATATAAGATACTATAGATCTATTAGAATAATAAAAATTAATTAGGATAAATACTATCTTTATAATATATAAGCCTTTATTACTAATACCTAAGAGGAGTAAAGGTTTTAATATTATTATTATAAGAACCTCTAGGAAATACTTTATAGCCTAATATCTACTTATAAGGCTTAATCTAAATATAGTGTTAAGGGTAATAGTAAGAATATAATTATTTATATAAATATAACTATAAAGGTATAAATTAGAGGTAAGCTAATAATTAGTATTTATAATAATATAAACTATAATTTATTTAGCTTACTTAGTTAATAATATAAGGCTATTTTAAACTTAAATAAGGCCTAGATTATTATATTAATCTTACCTTAGTAGGGCTAGCCTTATAAGCGCTTACTATAGTCTTTTACTAGGGATATAGCTAGGCTAGGAGTTAATTTATTATCTAACTCGTTTATTTAGTTAGAGTTATATTTAACTTTAATTTAACTATCTTCTATATAAATAAGGTATACTTTAATAAGGTATATAGGGGGCTTAGCTCTAAACACCTTTTTATATTAGTTTATAAATAAGGTTACTAGTTATTTAGTAAGGGGTGCTTTATTATTAGTAGTAGTACTTATTAGTAGGGTATATTCCTTTTTTATATTATATTTATATATCTAACTATTATAAGGGTTCTTCTATTTTTAGGGGTAATTATTCTAAGGCTTACTATTATATCTATTATAAGGTTTATCTTCCTAATTAATATAATAATAGTTATAAGGGTATAAAGACTAGTCTTAGCGTTTATCTCTATAGTTATTAGTAGAATTACTATCTTATTATTAGGGATAACTATCTCTATAGTTACTAAAATTACTTTTATATTAGAGATAAGCGTCCTAATAATTATTATTATTCTACTAGTAAGAGTAGCTATCTTAGGAGGAATCCCTATCCTAAGGCTATCTTAATTCTCTATATAGTAAGTGTAAGATTATCTAGGCTTAGGCCTTTACTACCTATTCTATTATATCTTATTAAGCTTCCTAGGCTCTCTTAGCTCTATAATAGTAAGTTAGTAACTTATAGGTAATAAAATCTACTATTAGATTATCTATAGAATTAACTAAAACTATTAGGCTTAGATTAAAATCCTAAAGAATATAGTAAGCTATTTAGTCTTTATCTATACTACTAGCCTTATAGTAAAGGGCTTTTTTATAGTTAAGGTACTATTAAAGTATTAAGATATCCTTAGTAATAAAAGAATACTTAAGGCTATTTACTTTTTCTATAATTATACTATAGTTATACTTAAAGTATTCCTATAAAAGCTTAATCTATAGATCTAAGTCTCTACTTAGTTAGGCTTTAGTAGATTCTAATAGGCTAATAAACTAAGTATAACTATTAGACTCTTAGTTAAATAATAGGCTAAAGGTTATATTTTAAAGAATAACGTTAGTGCTTACCTAGCTAGCTATCTATCTAATCTAGTTAATATAAGAGATAATATCTATCTTTTTAGAGTTATATACTAGGACCTCTAGTTTAAATTATTAATAAAAACTAGGCGGGGGGGCCTCTTAGATATTATATCCTTATCTAAGTAAGATAGTAGGTGATTATAAATAAGAATAACTATTTATATAATAGCTATAGTAAGAGTAATTAGAATAGTAATAAGGTTAGGGATTACTACTAGTAATTAGTCTTATAAGAGACTTTAGGGGGTTATTAGTATTTAGGCTAGTTAAGAATTATTAAAATAATTCTATTATCTTAACTAGGCTATTAAGAGGGGTCTAATTTATAATTAGGTCTTATAGGGCATAAGCTTTAAGCTATTATTATTCTCTTATTCTTATACTCTAGATAATAGTAATAGCTAAATTAACTTTTATATTATTAGCTTCTAGGAGAGAGTGAAGCTTATAGTAAGTATTTTTAGCCACTTCCTATTTAGCTATTTAAATCTATATAGTGTTATCTCTATAGTCCGAGCTAGTGTACCGTATAGGGGGCGCGGTCTCCGCTATGTTATCTTTATTAGTTCTGTTACTTTTCCTATTCTCTTATACTAAATAAAGGTGTTCTGTGATATAGGGATCTAAAGTGTAGTTTAAGGAAATAATAGTGTTTATATTAGTTAGAGAGGAGATTTTATTAACTAGTACTAGAGAAAAAATTTAATCCTAGAGGAGTAGAAGAAGTTATAGTTTATTAGTCTATAGGCTCTTTAAAAGAAAGGAGTAGAGGTTAATTAGTATAGTCTTTACTAAGAAGGAATAGGGATTTTACTAAAACTAATATTAAAGATAAAGGTATACCTTAAGATTATAATATAATTTTAAATAAGGTAATTAAGTTAGTTTTTCTAATAAAATAACCTTAGCTATCTCTTAGTTATTTATTCTTCTTTAATTAGGGTTTTATTATAGATTATTATATATCTAGTAGTATTATTTAAATAAGAGGAGGTAAGGGGTTAAAATAAGGTAAAAAAGGGGTTTCTAAGCTAACTAGAAAGGCTTAGAATAGGCTAATATATCCTTAACCTTCTAAAGACTAAATAAAAAGAATAAATCTAAGCTAAAAGGTAATAATATTTAAAGATAACTTATATCTAAAGTAATAAATATAGCTAGACCTTATTATTTTTATAATATATTATAATATAATAATATATTAATAGGAGATAGAATTTTAGTAGAGGAGAGTTAGGCTTAATCTTAAAAGTTATTAATCTTTCTTTTCTAATAAGAGACTATTAAAAAAGGCTATATTAAGGCTTATAGTATAAAGATAATGATTTTCTATAATTAGAATTAATAAGAAATAGTAATTACTATTATATAGTAAATTAAGTAAGGGGGAGATAGAGTCACACTATAGGGCACGAGCTAAAGCAAAGACCTAGATGAATGTGTGTATGAGAGAAGAGAGGCTATCTAGGGAGAAAGAAGGTGGCGGCTGATGAGGGGTCCTGGCTGGCTAAGTCAGCGAGCCGGGACGTGCCTGCCTGCTAACACCAGCAACTAGGTGAATCTCCACCCAACTGCGAGTTGCGTGTCCTAGAGTTTATTTATTACCGAGGCGCACTACTAGATTGGCCTTGGCAACTAGCCACACCGACTGGCGTCATCATGTGCCGGTGTTAAGCCCATGTCGATCGCGCAGCAAGTGCCGGCGAACCGGGGAAATGCTCGCCGACCCTGGCCATTTCGGTACTGATTGAGAATTCTCGCTTTTGATACATGCCGCCAGAAGATGACGGTCTGGCCGCGTTTTTCGTCTGTTCTGTCATGTCGGCGGCCAAATAGACGGGCTACCTCGAGTCGCCTCTGTAACATTTGACTATGCGGAGGGATCCCACCACGACAACGCAGCCCACTACGACCCCCAGACTTTCTTCACCGTTTCCCCGTTCAAAGAGGCCGGGCTTTAATCGGTGGGCGCCTTGGTTAACGCCAAGTGGCTGTGTGGCCCGAGATAGAGTCCGTGCATCCCCCCGCCCCCCGCATGCTCTTTTCAAGGGCGTTTTGAAAATACATACCCCAAGCTTGTGATGAAGATGTGTTCCGAGGCTTGCGCCCCTCCTGGATCGTTGCCGATATGCCAAGTCCTGATGATCGGCAGCGGGGTGCTTTGCGAGCAGACCAAGCAACATGTCCGATGTCGCTGGGCCAAACTCGGCGGCAAGTGAGGCCTCGTGAAATGTGACGAGAAGCCGAATCCCAAGTTTCTGCCGTTACTCCCGTAGAATTCAAGTTGAAAGTGAATGCGTGCCTTGACTTGAACAGTGATGGATCAAGGTCTGTTTGTCGCTAGTACCACTTGCCTTTACCAACGGGCTTGAGGCGCTGAAGATGTGGCGGCGGCATGGCAGCTAGGAAAGATGAAACGGGATGTGACGTCACGAGTAAAATACAAACTCCTACAACATGGCGACGCAGAGCAAGACTTTGCAAAGGAAGGTTGGGACGACAGTGAAGACGAGGGCTTCGCTCCCTTGACTCGTTCCTATCTTTGGCGGGCATTATGTGTGATTGCTGTCCAGGTACCGCCCTTGGAATGTTCAAGCCCGTTGACAGATTTGACAAAGAGATTCAAGGCGCTGAGTGAGACTGGACAAGCAGACCCATCCATGTCGGTGTGTGGTCTGCTTGCCGGTGCCAACAGCAACAGGTCCGTCGACTGCCAAAGTGTCAAAAAAAAAGAATAATAAGAATAAGAATAATTGGCGACTAGAACGTATCCGGGCAATTGTTTTATTCTTGCGATGTATGGATAAAGCTCTTTCGGCCTTGACCGGGCCCCGATTCATTACTTCCAGTCTGTAGGGCTATTATTAGCAGGTAAATCTCGGTACCTTCTCATAAGCACACTAAAGTTGCGGCTCGACGTTGCAATTTGGACTTGTTCATCGCTCACTAAGGCCAGGCTTATTGCAAATTGAATTGGAGACCAGCCAACACAATCCGTTCATTGCCAGGACATTTGTTGTGCTTGTGTCTATATACGACTCGACAAGGCTGATGACGAATATACCGGCGTCAAGACCAAGTACATAATGCTCTTGACGGAATTTGTGCGTTTCACGTCTCGCACTCCGTTCCATATCAGAAACTATGGCTCAGTAAGTTTTACGCAAGAGAAGATACATTAAACCTGACGCGATCTGATGTTGTATAAATTTTCCTTGGCGTTTCTTCAGGATTACATACTACATCTCGGCAAGGGAATTACAGTACAAGTGCTTTCTACGCCCCTTGCAGTAGTTCTAACGCTAAGGCTAATCACTTCAAGTCCGACGATTGCGTTGCCGCGACCGAATCGGCGGAATACGTTACACCATAGCTTCACGGTGTTGACAGCCGCGGCCAAGCAGCTTTCCTCATCGGGTCAGGCTGCTAAGGACAGGAAAAGGAATGTAAATTCTCTGACGCGGCCCCCGACTTCCCTAAAGAGTAACAAGAACTGACTCCTTCTGACCAAGACTGGGGCAAATGGCCCTTACCTTGGGCTTGGGCTGAAGCGGGAACCGATGCTGCTCTAGTTAGTATCATCAGCAAAGAAAAAGTTAATCTCCTCGTTATACCCGTCAC
Source organism: Beauveria scarabaeidicola (assembly GCA_037289395.1). Taxonomy (NCBI): domain Eukaryota; kingdom Fungi; phylum Ascomycota; class Sordariomycetes; order Hypocreales; family Cordycipitaceae; genus Beauveria; species Beauveria scarabaeidicola. The sequence continues at coordinate 6,190 of JAEIJG010000018.1, read as the reverse complement.
AGTCTCTCAACTTCTTATCAAGGATGTGGTCAATATCTCTGCGCCAGAAACGGGCAAAAGATGTGTGGTCCACCTTGCTCATTTCTTCCCGTGAAGCCCCCATAAAGTCGCACAATATGCAGTCGTAGAAGATTCCAGTAAAGGCAATGGGATGCATGACGGCCAGGGTGACCCAAAAAAACGTTCCTAGCCCTCTCCACCAAGTCAGAAAGGCGGCTGCACAAACTCAACCGGCAATGGAGCAGGCGGTTGATAAAGGCGTCTATATGATGGAGGACGAAATCCTTGACGTTGGTAAATATTTGGCGTCTGTGGGAGTTAAAAGGAATGCCCTCATTCTCCTGTATGGTAGACTGGATGCTCAGGGGCCGGTTGTCTAATCGCAGATAGCCGCGATTATCAACGCGAAAAGTTCCTACACAAGGTAGCGGAGCGCTGGCGAGGGAAAGCATGACCCGCGCAACATCTCGCTGTAGATTACCTTGGAGACGAGCGTCCTCATGCTTGTCATCCCACGATTCTGAAAGCATCTTTCCAGATTCTATGGTCTGGACGAGCAGCTAGCCAACGTCTAGGTCGGCGAGGTAGGCTGAGTGCTGTGGCACGAGCTGCGAGGGCTGCTCAAGACGGGAGAGCGGCCAGGACAAAACGGTGGGCGTGTTGGAGCCAGCGCGACCACCAGGGGAGATGATTCATGTGTGTGAACTACAAAATGTTAAAAAGCTGCGTTGTCAGCTAGACAGTATATCTAGACTTGTTAACATAGACACGTAGTCGGATGTGCAGACTTGCCTGCTGCTTCGTAGAAAGCCCAAAGCCATACAGTCGCGGTATGGGTACATCCGGACAGTTTTGGTGAATCCATGCGTATGTCGCAGCCTCTATATAATTCTCTTCATCCAAATTCCCCAGGTTCGTCGCCTCTCCCACGCGATACCATCGGCGCTAGGCTGGCCAGAGTCGTCCCGCGTAGAATCACCTTTTATCCGACGGGAATAGGAAAGACCGGATTTAACAACCGTTTTTTTTTTTTTTTACGTAGAGAAGATATTGAAGGAATAATTGAAAATCTTCGAAAATAATACTCTCCAACAATCAGGTCACGGGCTTTACTCAAGGGCCATCAAAAGCCGAGCAAATGGTGGTGTGATGCTCACATCGCTTGAGACCAGAAGCCCATGAACACTGCAAAGGTTAGAACTTGGAAACGGTTGCCGCGCCGGCCGTCCTTTTTAAACGGAGAAATTCATAAAGTACACAGTATCCTTGGTGTAGCAAACTGTAGATGTTTCTTTTGAAAGGGGCGTGAACTAGTGCAGACTTGCATAAATACTCTCCTGAAAATCTCGGTCTGGCACGTTGCATTGGCCGTATATCTCTTAGCGAACAAGATGCTACCCCAGAGGCACCTGTAAATCCGACCCCGCACAGGCTGCTCCAGATGCAGGGCTCGACACTAGAAGTTCAATGAGCAAAGGCCGCGCTGTAGTCTATGTCGAGGGCCTGCTTCTACTTGCGTCTACAGGCGCGAGCACAGGTTATCGGCACTACGCTGCCAATCTTGACAAATCTATCTCAGCATTTCACGCACTGTCGAGCGGCTACAGAGCCGGTAATAATAGAACAAACTCTAGGGGCGAGAACTGCCCATATATCAGTTGTTATTGGCTAGTGTTACCCGGTTTGTCATGATTTCTTTGCCGCGTATCTGTCAACAGAAAGCCCGCACACTCGAAATGGCTTCACCAACTGCTGGTATCAGGACCAAAGTGCAGTTTGCAAGTTGCAAGCAATATAATAGCAGCAATGACAGCGGCGCTGTTGGTGTGGTAATGGTCATGCAGCCCTGCTTATAGCAAAGAGAGTGTTGCAACGCGCAGCTCCATTATGTCTATTCCACGCTCCCTGTAATTTAAACTCGAGTCCATGTTCGATTCCTTGTGTAAGTCCTAAAAAATAGACACGAATCGAGGGAACTGGGAAACCCGGAGGCGACAGAGACGACAGCCTTGCACGTGTCTTGCTGGATGACTTAATGGCAGCAGAGTGTTGAAGAGGCGTTTACAAGACAGCAGTCCAGAAAAGATGGTGTGAAGCGAGTCAACAAGCCTCAAATTCGGCACCCATACCTCAAGCATATCCAGAAGAGCTTCCGTGGAGGGCGTTGGGGTCATTGACGGCTGTCTGGCTTGCTGCCAAGATCTCTTGGGGGTTTTCGAGTCAATTCAGGCATTGGAAGATATGCGATAATTTTCTGAAAGCTATTGAACGATGGGTTTTGAGCAGATCACTGCTGATTACGTGTCAACTGGGGCGTTGGAATTGTTGCGCATTGTCCATCTCATGATGGCTCGGGATAAAGCAACCCTGGCGATACTTTCTAAAGAGCTGACGGGAAACTATTGTAAAGCTCAGACACAGGCTTACAGAATGGTCACCTCTGCTGCACATTATATCGCTCTCATACGCCAAGGTGGATCGCAGACACTGTCAGGAGCTCGGTCGCCAGCATTGTACACCTGCCGGAGACGATGGCCAAACATGTCAGACTTTATCCTTCTACCGTTCAGAGATTATCTCCTCTTGTTGCTGGTTGTGAAGCTATAGACCAGTCTCGGGGCGACATCAAGTCGCTAATTGCAGACTCAGCACGAGGTTACTCGGAACCAGTGTGCACATTGGACTCAGCGGAAGCTTGAAGCACTATGGAAGCTCACATAATATGGCCCAGGTATCCTACTGCTGGGTAAGAACAGTTCATACACTCAAGGGAGATGTCAACGACGTTTACTAACGCAAGGCTCGGCATCGAGTTGGAGGACTTTGTGTGCCTTGATCAGTCGCGATTGTCCGGAGGTCCCGGAATAACGCTGACGCATTTATACAGTTTCAGGGTGTTGTTCTTCTATATCTTTGAGACTCTGCTGATGATGTGCTCCTTTAATACGGTCGAGATCAACGTTACCATATCGTGGTTTTCCAGCTAGCCTGCGTTGCTGGGCGGCTAAGTCGCTACTATTTCTCGCTCTCCCAAGCACGAGGAGTTCTATCCTACTGAGTATTATATACAAACTAGTATCGCTACTATATTTCGATCAAATTTCGAATGTTGGGCAGAAGGTGGTAGGAACAATGTGAATGGCACGTTGGAAATGGTGTAGGCGTCTGCGCAGTCTTGAGACAAAGTAATGTCCTCGAATGAAGCACTTGCGAATTCTTTCATTCTTTCGAAAGTGTTCTTTTTTTCATACGTGATTATCACTACTCATTACGCCATGCTGGATATTGAAGACTGTCTCTTTGTTGAACAGCCCAGCTTTGGGCCGGCGAATTTGTCTCTGTCGCGAAGAGCATTTCCCTATACTACAGGCTTGCACACATCAGTCGCGCACATCAATACTAAATGGTCACAGCAGATTTCTTCGTATATTAGCGTCTTGGGCACATTATTTCGTCTTCATTTTGATGGCGCAGCTGCAGAATCAGGGAAGGCGAATCACGTTTACGTTTTCGTATTGGTGGCTTCGTGTAAAGGTACATTCTAACACTTTTCTGCGGTTTCTTCCATCATATATTTTCCAAGTTTGTTTTCTGGAATGGGCTGGTTCTCATCATCCGTACAATTGAACTGCTTGCCGCTGGAGGCTGGGCGCATCGTGTCATCGGGGAACTTGGCTCGAGCACAAGCAGCCGCCTCACTTTCAATAACGCCGGGTATTCTCATTGCCGGGGCATCACAAAAAGTCTCAGTTCTATCTTGTCAGGGTCTCGGAGAAGCCGATGAGACTTCACGTGGTGTATCGACTTCGTGTTTGTAAGTCACCACAGCCATGATGGCTGCTACTAGCAAAAAGAGGCACCAATGAAAACCGTTTCACGAGATTTAGAGATCTCTGCAATTACAGTGCGATATTTATTTTACTCTTGCAGTCTCATGGTCTGCGTCTGGCCCTGCTCCTTCGTTGGTGCTGGATATTTCTGCCCCAACCTACATCGAGCGGTCGGAAGTATGAAACGATGAAACGAGCGACCTAAAGTGTTCAAGATCCGAACCTCTTCGCAACCAATCTGCCAAGATGAGACATGACTATAATCTGTCTCTGAGCTACTAGTCTCCTCATTGACCCCAGATCAAGTGATATAGGTTGGCAATCACCGTCGTTGTCTCGGCTCCAGGGTACCTCTTGCACGCTCCTTGCACCGCATCATCTTAATGTCCGCCACGTCAACGGGAACACCATGCAGCAGCAGCATACGATTGCAGTAGGGGCCCAGGACTCGATTTTCCTGACCGCAAGTGCAGTGTCTTCTGCTGGCTCGATGCACGTGTCTCGGAAGCACAGTGGGAGGCTGTCTGGAGAAGTGCAAGTGCATGCGAGCGCGACCTTGCCTCGCAGGGTCGCGGGGTTCCAGATTGTGCTACCTTGATGCCCTCAACATGTCGATCGAGACCGAGAAACAGAGAAAAGAAAGGAGAGCATTGCCCGAGATAGTCCAAGTGTTTTTGCGCGGGTACTTGTTTGGGTATTTGAGATTTCAACCGCGCTGGACAACAACTCAGCGCGACTGATGTTTGACGATGGCTGAAAGAGGCTCGTTGGCCTCGTTTTCAATACTTGTTATTATCCAGCTGCTCCTTGGTGGTCACTACAAGACCAAAGCACAGTACACTGACGGCGGCCAAGACTGTCTCGTACCACCTCCTTGTCGTCATGCAATTGCCTGTCGAGCTGAGGTCAGTGAGGAGTGACAACCTGCGCAAGCCCAATGCTGGTTTGCGTTGGGCACAAACCTCGCCATGATGGTGGAAATGATGGTGGAATGTATTGTTACCTGGCACAAAAACCCACGGGCAACTACAGACAATCGATAACAAGGCTGTGCCGCCGGCAAGCTACTCGTAATCGAGCAACCTTTTTAAACTTATAATTAGCAACGCATATGAGGGGAATTCCCGCGCCAAGAGGAGGGAGGATTCGCGCCTCGTCCGTGATACAGACTAGACGGCGTGTGCAACACGACCTGTATGGATGCCTTGGCCGTCGTCACATCTCGGGAAGAGTGACTATTTGTTCAATTTGCAGTTTCGGCAGTTGCCAACGCCGACCATTGCAATCACCAGTCTATTGTCATTTTTTTTCTTCTTTTACACGGGACCAGCGGTGTCTCGGTAGACAAGTACTGACTGGACTTACATGGCCAAGGCCCGTCCCAATCAGGCAGTTCGGTGAAACTTGGATAACCGAGAGGCCATGACTGCTGCCTGAGGACACGGTGAAAAGAATCTGCAGAGGTGCGAGAAACGGCAGTGTGTGTCAGTTTGTGTGACTCTTTCCGCACACAAGATCCGCTGTAAAACCGAATGAGCCCTTGTTGCTTTGCGAGCGAGTAAGCCGAGCCGATGGAGCAGACGGTAGCCAGTAACAAAGCAGTAACAGTTGGCGGCCGTCTTCAGAGTACCCGATTATTGCGCCCGCCAGCGAAAGGGTACATTATCCACAGACGGCCTCTGCTAGTGTGTCTTTGGACGGTTCCACCGACCGCGGTCTAGAAGAGTTGAGGACCTTTTTCTTGTGGAGTTTTGGGGAGTTTTGGGGAGTTTTGGGCTCCTGACCACTAAATAACTAACTACCTAATGCCCTCTGGAGAACTCTGAGCGGACGCCGGATTAACCCAGAAACCGTCATGATTGAGCAGGCAGGGGTCTGGTTTTTGGCATGGTGGTGGCACGGGAGCGGCCCATATCCTAGCGTGTTGAGTCTCCTGGTACATTAATGCCTGGATTGCTAGGCCTCCGTTTCTTCAAAGAGAAAAAAAAAAAAAAGAATCCATGACGATGTGACATGTGACTCGTGAGTCGCTTCCACAAGGAGCCAAGCAAAGGCCAGGCCATCCAGAGCCCACCTCGGTTGGGGATCTGCAGAGTGCATGATGAAAGACGTTGACAAATGTGCGAAATTTCCGACCTCGCCCAGCTTTTCGGCGCATCAAAAACAAATGAGACATTTACCACGTATGTATAGGTAGGCGGCGGCTGATAATCGCGCCGCCGTCGCCCCAAAAAGACGCAACGAGACCAGAAACGAGCAAAGAGCGACGGCTCGCCCGCAAGAACCGGCCGATGAACTGCTCGGAGTAAGCCCCGGACTAGTTATATGAACCAATATTGAAAAAAAAAAAAAAGCAAGCC
>JAEIJG010000017.1:60056-95460 GCA_037289395.1 Beauveria scarabaeidicola | reverse complement strand
AAGACGAAAAACATGTCCCCACAGCGGGGACAACTTGGGCAAAAAAAAAAAGATTCCCCGCTGCGGATCATCACACGCCCCCCCCCCCTTCCCTGTTGACTGCAACACCAACTGCACTCTTGTTGAAAGAGGCATCATCATTCAGACAAAGTCTGTGCGCTCATCTTTTTTTTTCTAGTCTGCAGAGTACGGACAAGAAAAGAATAAATAGACTGGGGGATCATTCGGACGCTGTCCGGTTTCCCGGGTCGCGGCCAGGTCCAGTCGCCCAGGGCCCAGCCTGCCACAGCTGAAGGTGTTTAATTAACAGCGTTTTTGGCTTGTTGGTTGGATGCCGGGTTACTGGGCCCTTTCCCCCCCGGCTCCTGTCACAGTCAACGATCGTCAATTATTAGGCTTGTTTTTGTGGTGTCTACCAGTCTCCTGGGTCGGGAGTCTGTGCCGATCACATTACAACAAAGTCTTTTTTTTTTTGTAATTTATTTTTCACATGTCACTTTGGTTCCCTAGTGTTGTGCCAGTTTCCGAGTTCTCGTCTTGTCATGACACACACAGACATTTCAAATCAAATCAACTCACCGACCTCGCTCAGATGGCGCCATGTGTACTTGCTTACGCTTACCCAAATCAGTGACCCTCCGTCACCGCTGCTGACGACGGTGGTGGCGTCGTTTCTTCTTGCTGGTTGCCTCTCTCAATGAGAATGAGTGCCCCCGGGGCTTGTCCGGTAGCTCGCTAGGTATTAGGCGCCCAATAATTGTCTCAGCCGCCCAGCCTTGTACACTCATCATCCGGCTCTACGGTACTTGTCTCAGCTGCTGGGCACGACGATGGCGCTAGGGGTATTTTTCATTGATTATTTGATTATTTGATATGTATTCATTGATTTCAAATTCATTCGCTGGCCCGACGGACGGGCGTCGCACAATGGCTCGTACCGTCGTACCTGTAGAGAATTCCGCAGTCACAAGCATCGCTTCAAGACACAAGCAGCACACCGTGGCCCTCGTGATGGAGTGTACGAATAATGTGTAATACGCTCTCGGCTACAGGAAGCGCATTCCATCAAACCCATTTACTTTACTTATTAGAGTGAAATCAGCCGCCATGTGACGTTGGCAATGGCCCCTCCCCCAAACTTGATGCATGTAATTAATTAGCTCGCCCTGCAGAGGTCAAACACTCGCGACTGTGCATTAGCGCCGACCAAGAACCGGATTCCCATTCATTGATCAACCTAATTAGTAATTGCCCATCTAAAATAACTAAAATAAACCCAGCGCCCATCTGGGAACCCAAACGTACGGGAAGACTAGCCCGAAAAGAGTAGGCCAAGACCCTGCGACCGGCCAACATTCCCCCTTGTCGTGGGCCCAGCCACCCACGATGGGGCTAGCTAAAACCCCCGAAGCATTCCACAACCTGCCAGGCTGTGCCAGGCTGTGCCAGCGCGTCTCCAGCAATCCGGGACGAACTGGAACGCAGTATTCTCCGCTCGTTGGCGATTTTAATTAAAAAAAAAGAAAAAAAGAAAAAGAAAAAAGAAACAAAAAAAGAGAGAGAATGGGAGTGAACCGGTTGGCCGCTGTCCACGTTGCTTGCTCAGACAAAAGGGAATGTCTTAAGCTGACAAAAAAGCAGGCAAGGGGAAAAAGGTGGCATGTGAGCCCCAGCGTGCCTGTTTGTGCCTGTTTGTGCTGTTTGTGCTGTTTGTGCTGTTTGTGAATGCACAACTTTTGGCCTCGACAACCCTATGCAAGCCATCTGGCATCACGGCACAAGAACGGCTTCTACTTCCGCATCGACAACTCTCATACTGCAGCCATTTTTATTGCTTCATCTAATTAGCATTCAATATCCCGCCACACGTCTCTCATCATTGCATGCCAATGACCAGATAACGCACGTAAAAATGGTCTCATTCCTCTCTCCCTTGCGTCGCTGGTGCCCAGCCGGCCGCGGGACATTTCCATCCATCCCGCACGCAACACGTCAAGAAACGTACAAAAGTAAAGACACTATTAAAGACGCCGCAGTGCCCTTGAGAAAGGGCGGAATATCTCGACTCACATTGTCGTGCATCACAGGCGCCTTTGTCTCATGGCATCCCAACGCTGCATCAGCCTGCTTACCGGCTGCAGCAGCCATCACACTGGCTGAAGAGCGGCTGAGCTGCGCTTTCCGCGCTTTCCGCACCTAGAGTCGTCCAAACAGGATGGCATTTTTTAGCTCTGACACGTCAAAAAGGCTTTGCTAGAATGAGCAGTTGATGATGATGATGATGATGACTTGGATATGCCATGTCGCTGGATATGGACAAATGGCATAACCTTGTCACCGTACTGTAGCGCCAGTTGACGACGACGTCACGTGTCCAATACACAACTTGCAAAAACAGCATGGATACTTCGTAATACTGGTAATTATATTGGTAAAATCGTATCAACACATTCACGATTAAAAAAGGCAAAAACCACACTCTTCTCCGTAGCATCCCTGTTCACCTGCGCGCCCGCGTCCGCGCCCGCCCCCTCCTTGACCCGACCAGGTGGTCGCATCATGAATCGGAGATTACCACATTAAACTTACCAAACAAGCCACGAAAAAAAGCAAAAAAAAAAAGAAGGAAAAAATCGGGCGTCTGTCAGGCTGTGCAAGCTGCCAGGAAACTTTTACACAGCCTATCGCGGAAACGGTTCCCGCTTTTTGTGTTGTTGCTGCCCATTTGTCTAGCAATCATCAAACACGAGGGGGAACGGACCTCCTTTCAAACAATGGCTGCTGCAGGAGCCAGAGGATTTGCCGAGTATAAAGTTTGAGAGGGACAGAAATGGAAAGAAGAGGAAAAAGAAGAAGAAAAAGAAGAAGAAGAAAAAAAGAAACAAAAAAAAAAAGAAAAAGAGGTAAAAGATGCCGAGGGGCAAAAGCAGCTGAAACGGGCCTGAGCATCGAAAAACAGATTCATTCCAACCATTTACGGAGTACTGGTATGAAAAATCATAAACTAGTCACTCTAGCGCCAGTAACTAGTTGGAACCATCAACGCCACCGTATGTACCGTAAGAGGTTATCGCACTACCATCGTACCACGTCTTACTGGATGCCAGTGGATGGCCTTATTGACTTATATAATCGAGTATGCTGATGAGACGGATTCTTTTAGCGCTAAAGATCTGGAATATGAGTTTCGAAAGTTTCATTGCGCTGTAAAAGATGCCAATGCTTCTTCCAAGTGGCCGCTCCAACTTGTCTTCGAGCGGTCGTCTGCCAAATTAAGCGTCTTCAATTTACTCATAGCTATGTCAGGAAAGAATAGCTTGCCTAAATCTTAATAACCTTTGAGACATTAAAACCAGCAGCCTGTGAAGAGTAGTACCCTCTCTGATTTGACATGACGCGTTTCCCATTCTCATATTGCAAGTCGCAGTTAAAATGGGTGTGTCCAAACGCCCAACCCTTCACAACAGGCGCTTTCCAGCACAGCTCAGTGGACAGGTCCGTCATGAAACCAGATGAAATCGCGCTGCTTTGGTGTTGGGGATCGGTAACATCTTCATTGGTCAGTGGGCAGTAATGGGTGAACACCAGCACCTCACGGTGGGGTTCCAAGCGCGATATGCACTCGACCTCAGCATTATAAGCCAGTCGACATCAGAACGGTGCGCTTCCCGGTGCGACTGAACTGTCCAATCATCAATAAGGTAGAAATCGTTCAATCCCATACTGACACGGTCTTGATTTTCAAACGCCACATGCGAGAACAGTGTGCATCCCAGAACAGTGACTGTAGGGGACAGGTCGTAACGGGTTTGATCGAGGAGAACAAGTCGGTCGGGCTGGGCAAGCCCCATCCGAAACGTCTCGACTCTCGCCTTGGCTCTAGGCCAGCTACTGTAATATGGCTCGTAATTTCCTAGAACCAGAAAGACAAGACGGAAAACGTCGAGTTGACGGCGGAGAAAACAGAAGAAGCCGTCGTCCTTGACGTAGCCAATGTCGCCGAGCAAGGCCAGGTACGGCGCGTTCGGTTCGACATGAAAGATGTCATATCCATTAGGGGATTCGAGGTGGAGATCAGACAGGATTTGCACTTTTATTTCAGCCATCGGTGGCATTGCGAGGTGTGAATTTTTTAGAGTATTGCTATTGGCACAGAAACTTTTTGGTATTGGCACGGGATCACGTGGGTGATCAATAACGGATTTTAGGTGGTATCTCTATTTATAGGCAAATCATATAGAAATGTAAAGTATCTTTTAAAATAATACTATATTTATTTTTTATAAGCTGCCGACGCCCGGCGGCTAGCCGAAAATCTTGAGTGCCCAAGAACATGACAATGTTCCTCACAGACATGGGGCGCTCCGAGTTGCACAAATATCTGAGCTGCCGCAGTGGACCTTCATCACAAACATGAATTCAGATCGGGACGGTTCCGACGTCAGACATTCTGGTAAATAGTGTCGGTGCCTTGTTGAACCTTTTTTTTTTTTTTTTTTTTTTTCAAAAGATGACAAATTTACCAAAGTCATGTCAATATTTTTGATTCGGGACGAGACCGTCACATACGAGGGGCGGAACAGAAGGTGCTGGGGTAACCTGCTTGGCCATGTGATGCGAAACGACCTCGTCGGCACGTCTGACCCAAGTATTCACTCTCACTACTTCCATATATATACCCTGTCTGCAAAGTGGAATATTCCGACGCTGGGACGAGGGGACGTCTTCAATCAGGTGGATGGATGATAAATCGACTTGTGACGAGGACACGATCAAGGTTCCGTATGGTCAACAATTCTCCCCAAAATAGTATGACCCTTGGTGTACTTTTGGAAAAAACAAAAGATCATATATATTGGTCAGGTTACGTCATATGATTTGCTCCGGGAGAAAATACCAATTTCGAAAAAAGCAAAGGGGAATCAATACTATTACGCCATGTCTGCACGACATTCACCCAGTGTGCATGACATGGCCCAACTACTAAGACGCAGTAGAACCAGGTAATTGCAGTCTTGTCGAGGCACGATTGCGGGGTTGTTACTGCGTCTCATGAGTAGCTGCGCGTGGTCCCAAGCCAGCTGCATCTTCACGTCATGTACCACCACTGCCGCATCGCCGTCTATTTATGCCAGCGACACCGCCAATCCTCTCTACTTTGAGCCATCGCCAGGCAACTAACTATAGCGGTATATATAAAAAAAAGAACAAGGCCAGGTCTCCTATTTACCCCTCGCTAGCAATGGCCGGCTCACGCCCTACCGACGTCTTTTTCTTCGCCTCCCCCCGGACACTGTCCAACCTACTCGTCAGGCTCCTCTCCGAGCAGACTGGCTGGGAGCAGTCGGGCTACTTCTTCCACGATGCCTTTGAATATGCACAAATTAGCTGGAGCAGCTGCGACGACATGGTGCCTCCCGCAGAGCCACTCAATACGTATCTGGAGATGATGCGTGTCGGGCACAAGGAGATGCTGGCGGCGCGCGAGAAAGCCCACGAAAATGTACGTCTTTCCCCCCCCCCCCGTCTTTCATTTTTCGAGTCCGGCAGGCGTCGGTTATTAATATGGAGGGTTTATTTATTTTATTTATTTTTTTGGCAGGGTCATGCCTTTTTCGCAAAGAGTCACATTGTCGAGTTGACCAATCCGTCGCTGTTCTATGCCGGGTTGCAGAGCGACGCGTGCCCATCGGCGGTCAGTGTCGAGCTCGAGACCTTGCTCTCGCCCTCGCCGCGCACCAACCCGACTTTGCTGTCGGACGAGATGCTTCTGTCCTTTGTGCCCATTTTTCTCATTCGTCACCCGGCACTCGTCGTGGACTCGTACTATCGCGTCAAGGACCACCCGCCGGCGGCCGTCTTGCGCCGAAACCACATCCCCTACTCGGTGGGCGTGCAGCTCACAAAGGCCCTTTTTGACTGGTACACGGCCGCTGCGGATATGCTACTGGGCAGCAAGAAATATCCCATCGTCGTCGATGCGGATGATTTGCTGCAAGGCGACACGGTGCAGAGACTGGCCGCGACGATTGGCATGGACCCGGCACAGATCCTGCAGCAGTGGGGGACGAAATCGACCGAGAGCATGGCGCCAGATCAGCGCCCTTTTGTAAAGGATCTGTGGGGGTCGACGGCGATTGACACGGCCAAGAGTGCCAACGGCCTGGATCTGGAGGCCAAGTTCAAGAGCTGGGACGAGCTGTATGGCGTCGAGGTAGGTAAGACGCTGGCAGACCTGACCAACAATCAGATGGAGGTTTACTTGTGGCTCAAGAGCCGTAAATTTTGACAAGACATCTATAGTACATGCATGTGCATATAAACAGTCTAATACACTGATTCGATACGTACTCATAACATCTGGTCTGAGTAGCTGAGCTCAACCAACGATGCTATCAAACAAGTGGCAGATTTGCATCCCAGCGTATACGTAGGCTTCGTACATCAAAAAGACAAGAAAGACGTGTTGAACAGCATAAGCCAGCCAGCACATCTTTCAAAAAGATTCATTCAGTGCGTTTCAGTGCAGTTTGCACTGACCTTGGTTTAGGCAGAAAACAACTTCACCACAGACCCGGATCGATTTTCCGAGAGAGAAATTTCCGAATAATCCCGCCCGGCAAAGAAATGTTTGGAGATCGCATTGCAAAATCCTTGTCAACTACCGAGTAATATGTACGTAATTTGTTGTTTTCCGCCAACTACTCATCGGCCCCGTCGCACCCAATGATTTCAGATCAAAGTGTCTCAGTCGAATTATCCTCATTTCGGATAATCCTTCAGGTGAAAGCTCTTGAGCTTGACAAACGCGTCAAAGCCAAACTTGCTTAGCGTTCGGCCGCGGCCAGAGTTTTTCCACCCAGTCCACGCAAGGTCCTGCACCACAGATATTTGTCAGTTTGGTTCACTTTTGTCTACCTTCCATCACCGCATCACATCAAAAACGAGCTCGCGTCTTCATCGCCCGCGACCGCGATCCCGGGACATGTCTCACTTACCGGGCTAGGGTAGTCACACCGGTTGACGAATACGGTGCCCGCCTCGACGTCCTCGGCTAGCTCGTAGCCTTTGTCAGTGTCCTTGGTCCAAATACTGGCGGTGAGACCAAACTCGCTGTCATTCATCAGCTTGATGGCCTCGGCGTCGCTTTTGACCTTCATCACGGGAATCACAGGTCCAAAAGTCTCCTCAGTCATGACGGTCATGCTGTGGTCCACGCCGGTCAGCAGAGTCGGCTTGACAAAGTTACCCTTGGCTGGCAGGCTATCAAACGTCTCATTGGCAGGCGTAGCGTCCTTGGCGCCTTTGGAGACGGCATCCTTGATATGGCTCTCGATAGCATCCTTGGATCGGCTTGAGATGACAGGACCGATGTGGGTGGTCTTGTCAAAGGGGTCACCCAGCTTGTAGCCCTTGAGCACTTTTTGCACGGCCTCGACAAAAGCATCATGAATGCTCTCGTCAACGTACACACGCTCGAGAGAGCAGCAGCTCTGGCCCGAGTTGAATACAGAGCCATCAACAATCTCTTCAGCGGCCCAGTCAATGTCCACATCATTGCGTACATAGGCAGGATCCTTGCCACCAAGCTCCAAACCAATGTTGACGATGCGGTCGGCAGCCGCCTTTTGCACCGAGAGTCCGCCGGCAACAGAGCCGGTAAAGCACACAAGCTCGATCCTAGGGTCGCGCACGATCGTTTCCATAGTACTCGGCGAGCCACAGTGGAAGTATTGGAGGACGCCCTGGGGCAAGCCTGCGGCAGCAAAAATCTCGGATACTCGCTCTACAATAGTGGGAGTCTGAGGAGACGGCTTGAGAATGACGCTGTTGCCTGCCAATATGGCAGGCACAAGAGAGTTGACAAGGATCAAGTAGGGGTACTGTGACATATGTTAATGCTCACGGCCCTCCCACTTTAGCACAGCGTCCGTTGCCAAAAATGGCGACTGGATCAATACACGGACAAACTTACATTCCATGCAAAGATGACTAGTACAGGCCCAACGGGGACCTTGCGAATGAAACGCTTGAAGCCCTTCTCGGCCTCGCCATCGGTATCTTGGAGGGCCTCGCCACTGATTTTGAGGAGATACTCACCCCTCTTCACGGCAGTCGTAATCTCCTTTCCGGTAAACGCGATTGGGCGGCCCATTTGCACAGTAAGCTCTTCTGCGAGCTCCGCCTCGCGATCAGCGAGACCCTTCAGGAACTTTTTAACAATGTCCTGTCGCTCCTTGAGGGTGGTCTTGCGAAAGTTCTGGAACGCCTCAGTCGCCACCTTTGGCAGCAGGTCTAGGTCGGTTGAAGACGCGCCATTACGGGTGATGACGACCTCACCGGTGGTTGGCGAAATAGTGTTGATCACTTCGACAGACATTTTGAGCGTGTAATCGTGAATTTGTCAGGCACAGTGGTGGTTTGTAAATAGCTGAGGGGAGGTTGCCACACACACAGGTGTTAGAGATCTGCCCCACGTTGATGGCTCGTCGCTTAACGTCATAGCAGCTTCGACTGAGGATCCGGTGCAACAAATGAGGGCCAGCGAAACACCGAGCCTATGGCTCCTGTGCATTACAACGTATAGATGATTATAACAACCTCATATCCTCGGAGAAGTTTGGGAAAACTGATACCAACAAAAACTTTTCGAAAAAATTGTCCTGCGCTGTAGGGTACGCAGGCCCTGAGTGGGTGGCCGGAAGAGGCCGGTTACGAGGATAGGGAAAAAGCCAATGAAGCAGGAGGCGAGAAAACAGGAGCATCAGAGGCGAAAATGAGCAAGACAAACAAGAAGAACATATTTGAAAATCATTTACTATTCCTCCATAGCTTAAGTAGACGCCTCTACGACGTCTCACCTGGGAAGGTCGACCCCTCAATGCTCCGCTAAAGGAATACCCCGGCACTGGCATATCGATAAGCGTCTCAGGGTGCCAGCAACTTTTTTTACCAAGGGACGGCCATCGCAAGACGACATAACCGCAATCGCACCACTTATGCGTAGCCATGGCACCAAACGCAAACGACTTTCTGGATGCCTCGGAGAGCGACAATGACCACATTGACACCTACGACTCGGAAAACGAAATCGGCAAGGGTGGAAGCCGAGGCACAAAGCGCAGAAAGCTAAGCCCCGAGGAAGACGGCGACTCTGACCACGATGCGAGCGACACTGACGGTGGCGATGACGAAGATGACGCTGCCGAAGCAGAAATAAAGACAGTAGAGGACAAGGAATCTACAAAGAAAAAGACCAAGCTTCCCAAGATCCAGAGCGACCTGCCCGACCTCTCCCGCACCCTCACCAAGAAGAACCTCGTCGCGACCGAAAAAGCCATCCAAAGGTCCGGCGTCGTCTACCTCTCCCGCATACCGCCCTTTATGAAGCCCGCCAAGCTGCGATCCCTCCTCGAGCCCTATGGCGCCATCAACCGCATCTTTCTCGCCCCCGAGGACCCTACCGCGCACGCGCGGCGGGTCCGCGCCGGCGGCAACAAGAAGCGTTCATACACCGAGGGCTGGGTCGAGTTCCTGCGGAAAAAGGACGCCAAAGCCGTCTGCGCGCTTCTGAATGCCGGCATCGTCGGCGGAAAAAAGGGCAGCTACTACCGTGACGACATCTGGAACCTGCTGTACCTCAAAGGATTCAAGTGGCACAACCTCACGGAGCAGATTGCGTCGGAGAATGCGGAGCGCGCGAGCCGCATGCGCGCCGAGATTAGCAAGACGGCGCGCGAAAATAAAGAGTTTGTGAGGAATGTCGAACAGGCCAAGGTGCTGGACGGGATTGCCAAGTCGGCGGCGGCGAGGAAGCGCAAGGCGGCGGACGATGGAAAGCCCGAGGCTGGTGCTGATGGCGGTGGTGTTGCGGAGGAGGGGGCGACGCAGAGGCACACCAGGACGTTCAAGCAAATACCCCTGGCAAAGAAGACCAAAGATACGGATGAGCAACCTGAACGGGTTACGAGGGTATTAAACAAGATTTTTTAAATGGCATATTTTATGTATATAATATTAGCACTTGGGCATATCATCATTGTTTCTTCGACATTCGATAACTGCATATTGTCACTGCTCGTCGCCGCAGCGTTTGGCGCTGTCAATGTGGCCACCCCACAATTTACGATAAGATTTCTTTTTTTTTTATGCCCGCTTATCAAGCAGCGGGGCAAATTTTTGGCTGTGAACTCGACTCAACTACCACATCTTCTCTACCATTTTTTTTGGTATTATCTTTTTTTCGAACAAATTTGGAGTCGTTTTGCTGTTGTTCATTATGTCTATGGATATAGATGACGCCCCCGTGTCTATCGGAGCCGTTGACCATCGGGTGGGCGCAACGTGAGTTTGAACCACCCCCCGCATTGGGCGTCTCAAGCCCACGAACAAGACACAGATGGAGGACTGACAAGCGTTTAATGTAGTATTCTTTGCTGCAACTGCGGTGCCCCGATCGACGGAACGACTTCTGCCGGTGCGCTCTGCTACGACTGCGTCAAGCTCACCATCGACATCTCTCAAGGCGTCCAGCGCGAAGCCACCATCAACTTCTGCCGAGACTGCAATAGATGGCTGCTGCCACCCTCCAGCTGGGTCGTGGCCACTCCCGAATCCCGCGAGCTCCTGGCTTTATGCCTCAAGAAGTTGCGCGGTCTGAACAAAGTCCGCATCGTCGATGCCAGCTTTGTGTGGACAGAACCCCACTCGCGAAGAATAAAGGTCAAGCTCACCATCCAGGACGAGGTTCAGGATGGCATCATGCTGCAGCAAAGCTTCGAGGTCGTCTACATTGTCGCCACACAGCAATGTCCCGAATGTGCCAAGTCGTACACCGCCAACGTCTGGCGTGCTTGCGTCCAGGTCCGCCAAAAGGTCCTCCACAAGCGCACCTTCCTCTTCCTCGAACAGCTGATCATGAAGCACGGCGCTCACCGCGATACGCTCAACATCAAGGAAGCGAAAGACGGCATAGATTTCTTCTTTTCGCAAAAAAATCAAGCCGAAAAGTTCATCGACTTCCTCAACTCTGTCGTTCCCGTCACAGTCAAGACCTCACAAGAGCTCATTTCGCACGATACACACACCGCGAAAACATCATACAAGTTTACATATTCCGCCGAACTCGTGCCGATATGTAAAGATGACCTAGTCGCTATGCCCATCAAATTAGCCAAGCAGGCTGGCAACATTACCCCCCTGGTTCTGTGCCACAAGATTGGTACCTCCATTTACCTCATGGACCCCCAGACCCTCCAGACCGCAGACATCAGTTGCCCCATCTACTGGCGAGCGCCATTCACCTCACTGGCTGACTCTCAACAGCTGGTGGAATTTATCGTCATGGATATTGAGCTGACGGGCAAGACCAACGGCAAGTGGCGTCTCGGTGAGGTTACCGTTGCTCGCGCTGTTGACCTCGGCGCCAATGACACGACATATTTCACAAGAACCCATCTTGGTGGTCTCCTGCAGGCCGGCGACAGCGTCATGGGATACATGCTGACGGGCTCCAACTACAACAATGCGGAGTGGGAGGCCATGGAGGAGTCGCACGTGTACTCGTCCATGCTGCCCGATGTTGTACTAGTCAAGAAGCACTATCCCAACCGCAAGAAGAACAAGAAGCGTAACTGGAAGCTCCGCCGCATGGCCAAGGATGAGGGCGAACTGCTGCCCAGAAAGGCCGACCAGGAGCGCATGGAGCGCGAATACGAGCAGTTCTTGCGCGATGTTGAGGAAGACGAGGATCTCCGTGCTGCTATGGCCCTTTACAAGAGTGAGAAGCAGCGCGAAGAGGAAGAGATGAGCATGGCTGAGACCGAGGATGGCGAAGATGACTCGCCGCAGGTCGACATGGGAGAACTACTGGATGAATTTGACGAGCTCACGATGCAGGATTCATAGCTGCGGTGAGAATAGAATAATGCCATAGATGAATAGCACGATTCCCAAAATTCTGCTCCTCAGGACCACTGAACAGTCTCACACAAAGGACGGCATACTGCCTGATGATGGCGTTTTCGTAGGCGTCGAGCGAATAGATTTCTTGAGCTGGTCTCTGGACTTTTGCCGATCCAGCCGTCGCTTATTGATGCCAAATGGATCGTCAAAATCTAGGTCGTCGTCCTCTGGGGGCCGAGTCTCAGCCCCATTCTTGGCAGGTCGGCTTGGCGCTGAGGAGCTGGAGGCCATGCTGCTCAACGTGGCAGGCGTAGCAGGATGGCGTGCGCGTCCCGTCGCGACGGGAGTTGCAAAGCTGTCGCCATCTGCAGGGCGCTGGCGGGGGGTCGAGGGGGGGCGAGGCGGTTGATGCCCGGCCGCCGCTTTGGTGCGCGACGACGGTACCGTAGACGACATCTGGGGCGCCGCTAAGGACCTAGTCTCTGCGCGCGGCGCGTTCAGGAGGCCGCGCAGGTTGGTCCCGACCCAGGGCGAGCTACCATTTGCGATCTCGTCTTGCTGGGCGCTGCCGTCCTGGGCAGACAGCACGGAACGCTGCTTGGACAGGCGCTGGGCCCGGTCGCGGCGCCGCTTGGCATCCGAGGTGAGCGGGCCGACGACGGGACGCTTGATCTCGCGAATGGCGGCGTCATTCTTGGACTTTGCGATGAGCTTGAGGCGCGTGTACTCGGCGCGGTGCAGGTGCGTGGTGAAGCGCTGCGCCGTCTGCAGCAGCTCGTCCTCGACGATGCGATACTGGTCGTCGCCGGGCACCATGTACCTATGAAAGCGACTTGTTAGTCGAGGGATGTCGAGTTTTGCCAACGCAGCAAAACACAGGCGGCGAGACGCGCTGCGAGGACCCTGGTGGGCACAGTACCTTTCCTGCGGAGGCTCTGGGGGAGGCGATGTCGACGGACTGCGCAAGGGATCTAGATGCTTTATTAGCGTATCGCCCCCATTTTAGACGAGGCGGGAGATGCTGTACCAGAAGAGTTTAATGCGGCGAGGGCAGGTAAACTATGCCGCACCGCCGTCGTACTGCTCGGGGTCGCCGCTGTTCTTCTAGGCGTCTCGATTTTGGGCGATGCGCGCCGCGGACTGGGTGCAGATTGTGGCTGAGCATCCGAAGCTCTCTTCCATGGCAGTTTCCGGGTCATGATTGCGATAAGGCTGCATGTGCTGTGAGCTGTGAGCTGACAGGTGACAGCTGAACAAAACCAAATATTCAAGTCCGAAGTTGTTTGCTGCGCCAAAGTACAACGCGGAGCTGGCGCGATCCGCTGGCAGCTGCCTAGCAAAAGGACGTGACACCCACAATTTCAATCTGCAGCCACACCTGCCATCTACAAACACCGCTGCACATGGAGAATATCATGAGAATGCCATCTCGAGCTTGGTGGGCAAAATTCTCCGTCAACAATGTGGGATCAGATAAGAATTGATTGGTCGCACTGGTTACTGCGAATGCGGGCATGGATCTTGGCAGGCGACGCAGAACAGCATTTTCATTCTCAACGCGGCTGACAGACGAGTCTTAACATGTGCCGGAAAGCCTCAATAATACCAAAACTATTGATTTCCCAGATCTGCCATTCTGAGAGATCTCTCATTATGCAAATCCGAGGCGTAATGACGACATGGACGGGCGGCGCCTCGATGCCGCCAAGAAGCGCAGCCAGATGTCGTGCTTGCGCCAAGAGCACCAAGGTTTTAACCTCCATACGCCTCGTCGCCGCGCACCCAATGCCAGAGCGTTGTGGTCGAGTCTTCAATATGCTTAATTTCTAGCGCGCCACAATTTTCTCGGCGACTGCCCGAGGCTGTGGTTCCATGTCGAAATGTCTCGTGTCGCTGCCGTTGGGCATAGTATAAGTAGGTAATCGCCAATGCCGTTGAAAGCTCTGGGTCAATTGCAACGCAATTCATCGCATAGGTTTACCATACATACACGAGTCTATTGAGATGAGTGAGAAAGCAGAGAGCCTGACGGCCCAGGAGGTCCCAGAGGATGCACCGATTGCCCGGGTTGTCGACTGGAGCCCCGAGGAGGAGAAACGGGCGAAGCGCAAGTAAGTTGCCGTCGTCTTCACCAGCGGGAGCAATCACTAACGTAGAATTAGACTGGACTTGATCATTATGCCCATTCTGACTCTTGGATTCTTCTGTCTCCGTACGTCTACGCTCAACCCTCCCCTACCACCCTCACTAACACCTTCCCTCAGAGCTCGACCGCGGCAACATGGCCAACGCCATCACCGACAACTTCATGCGCGACGTCAGGATCAATCAGGATCAGTTCAACGTTGGCCAGCAGATGCTCTCTCTCGGTATCGTCCTCACCGAGATCCCCGCCAACATGATTCTCTACCGCGTCGGCCCCGGCAAGTGGTTGACCCTGCAGCTCTTCCTGTTCGGCACCGTCAGCACCTTTCAGGCCTTTCAGCGCGGCTACGGGGCATTCGTCGCGACACGCTTCCTGCTCGGCATCACCGAATCTGGCTTCATCCCCGGCGGCCTCTGGACGCTCTCGACGTGGTACACGCGCACTGAGACGGCCAAGCGCGTCATGATCTTTTACTTTGGCAACCAGATCGGTCAGGCCTCGGCAAAGCTCCTGGCGTTTGGCATCTTGCACATGCGCGGCGTCGGCGGCCAGACCGGCTGGTTCTGGCTGTTTGCGCTCATGGGCGCGTTCACGGTGCTCTGCGGCCTCATCTTTGGCTTCTGCCTGCCCGACTCGTTTCGCAACCCACACAGCACGTTTTTGCCGCGGTACTCCTGGTTCACGGAGCGCGAGATTCACATTCTGCAGACGCGCGTCTTGATTGACGATCCGATGAAGGGCCAAAAGAAGAAGAAGATTCCTCTCGGTGCTTTCAAGAGAGCGGCAAGTGGCATAATCCTCCCGTGCGAATATGGCTGCTAACATGATGTAGTTCCTTGACTGGCGCATATGGATTCACTTTCTGATTACGTTGTGCAACAATGGACCCCAGAGAGCTTTTGATACTTATGCGCCCTCCATCGTGACGAGTTTTGGCTTCACTGGTCTGAGCAGCAACGCGCTGGCCGCCGTCGGCCTATTCTTGCAGGTGCCTGTCTCTTTTACTTTTAGCTGGTTCTCCGACAAGTTGTAAGTGTTACCTCGCACGAAATTCCTCCTATCCACAGCAGCTAACCAAGGACCAGCAACCGGCGCGGCGAGACCGTCATGATTGGCCTGTTTGGCCATTTGCTGGGCTACATCCTGAACCGCGCCTTTACGCAAGTCAACTCGCGAGGCGTTCGCTACTTTGGCGTCATCTGGACGCAAATGTTTGGCACTTTTTCGCATCCGCTGAACATTGCCTGGCTGTCTTTGACGTGCCACGACTCGGAGCAGCGTGCTCTCGCCATGGCCGGGTAAGCAGCATCGTGTTTTTTGCCCTCTTCCACGACCATCAGCTAATTTCTTGAGCGCAGCGTCATTATGAATGCAAATATTGCGGGCATCTACGGAGCGCAGATTTTCCGCAGCGACGATAAACCGTTGTATAGACGAGGTTTCAGTGTTGCCATTGCCATCTTGTCGTTTGGCTTTGTCTTGTCCGTTACCAGATGGCTGGACGAGCGGCTACGGCATCGCAGAAAGAGGCAAAGTGTGGCAGCATAAGGCTGCAATCACTAGCCCGGGCTCACTGCATCTAAACATGATAGAATTGACGAATTAGAATTTCTGAACGGTGACTGGTGAATGAAATCTCGTATACTGTTGCCGAGTGTCATGTATATCGTGCCGCCTTTGCTGGCATGTAACGGCCGATGCCTTGTACTTGTACAACGCCTCGGCAAGCTGACCAAGGCCAATCTTTGACCACCTTGGACCACCTTCAAAATGCAAGGTCAACAACCTCTGCAACAAACACTACTATTCATTCAATTCTGCATATTCAAACCGCCGTCAGAACGTGTCAGAAGTACGTGTATTCGCCTGCTGGCTCTTCAAAACCCCGTCGATGGCGTGCAGGTTTACTACTTACATGCTCACAAGACCAATGACCGCTCGCTTGGCCATCTCAACCATTCAAGTGATGGTCACCGCATCCGCAAACCCACAATCAGTAGCCCTATAAAATCCATACAAACCGAAAAAAAAACATCAATTAGGAACAGTGTCGAGTGTAAGAAATATTCAAACATTTAGCAGAGCATCATGCCGCTATCATCTATTGTAGTTGTATATTTACGCCCGTTTCCGGGGTGGACCAAGTTGTGTCATGGGCCCTGCTGTTCCATCTTCTTACACTGGCAGCTCGCGGCCGCTCTGAACAAGAAAAAAAAAAGATTCGTCATGCCGCCATAAAATTACTGAGAAGCAACAACGACCTGGTTAATTGATGTGGCAACGTGGTCAATATTGTTCGTGTTGAGGCCAGCCATGCTGATACGGCCATTCTTGGTCATATAGATATGGTACTCTTCACGGAGCGTCTGGACCTGGGCCTCTGTCAGACCAGTAAAGCTGAACATGCCAATCTGGTCGGTAATGTGGCACCATGTGCCAGGAGTACCAAGTGACTCGAGTTTTGAGCGCAGGGCCTTGCGCATATCGATGATGCGACCGGACATGGTCTCGAGGTTGCCCTCCCACTCCTTGTACAGAGCAGCATCGTTGAGAACGGTGGCAACGATGCGGGCACCGTACAGAGGAGGGTTGGAAATCTCGGAGCGCTGGAGAATGGCAAGCTGGGAAGCAATGCGGACAATTGTAGACTTGGCGTCGGAGCCAGGGCTGGTTACGACGTGGAAGCAACCGGCACGCTCGCCGTAAAGGCCAAAGTTCTTGGCGAAGCTCTGGGCAATGACAAGCTCGAAGCCCTGCTCAATAAAGTAGCGGACAGCAGCGACGTCGCGAGCTAGGTTGCCAGAGGCAAAGCCCTGGTAGGCGCAATCGAAAAAGGGAAATTGCTTCTTGCTGCGAATAATGGTGGCAAGCTCCTTCCACTGATCGAGCGTGGGGTCGACACCGGTCGGGTTGTGAGCGCAAGGGTGGAGGAGGATAATGGAGCCATCGGGAGCAGACTGGATGGTCGACTTCATACCCTCAAAGTCGAGGCCACGAGTCTTCTTGTCAAAGTATGGGTAATCAACGCTCTCGAGACCGACATTGCGGACAATCTGGTGGTGGTTGGCCCAGGTCGGGTTGGAGACATAGACTTGGCGGGAGGCCTTGTAGAAGCGGGCGAGGAAGAGGGCACCAAGATGGACAGCACCGGTGCCGGAGATGGTCTGTATCGAGGTGACACGACCGTCTTTGATGGCAGGGGAGTCGGCGCCGAGCATCAGCTCGCAGGCCTTGGAGGTGAACTCTGAGATACCGGCAATCGGGGCATACTCGTGGTTGAGCTCGGGGTTGCTTCGGAGGATTTCGTCGGCCTAGATCGGAGTGTGGCGTGGTTAGTTTAGTATTGGGCATGCATGGTGGGTGACACGACGTGTCGTCGAACTGGGAAGACGGAGTAGAATAGGGGAAACTCGGGAAAGCTTGGCTTGGTGGCGCGTTTCAGTAGCACAGAAATAGTCGGAGGGGAAGCCGGGAAGACGGGACATGGTAGCGCAAGGCGGGACAGAGGTAGCGCAAAGAAAGCGGCAACGCCATGACATGTAACTGGTGATGAAAAGCAACGACATACCTTTTTGACAACGGGAAGCACCCAGGGCTTTGCGTTGTTATCACGATAGGCACCAATGCCCTGTAGCAAAAATGTTAGTATTGGCGGAAAAGACGTGTGAGGGCGCGAGAGCGGTTTTGCGCAGGAGACGACGGGTGGGCGCAGACACATGTAATTTGAACTCACCAGATCGACCTTGAGGTCGCTCGTATCAGCCCTGTAGGCGCGTGCCAGGCCAAAGAGGGCGTCTTCGGGGGCCTGGGGCACGGAGTCGGCAGGAAAATTCGAAACGGTAGACATGGCGGGGGAGATGTGTTGGGCGATGCTGTTGAGGCGATCGAGGGAGGATGAAGAAGCAGAGGATGGAGCCATGACGGGCAGGCAGGAATAAGAAGTGGACAGAGAGGTAGGTAGATCGGCAAAAGGGCAGGTCCAACGAAAAGACGCCGTCGGCGGCAGGCGGGAATTGAGAATATTGGAGCAAGATGTGTTGCTAATAAGGCTTTTCTGGCCTGATATTATTTTGCTGCTTGTCGTTTTGCTGCTGCTCCAACGTCAGCACGAGTCTACCTACCTAAACTACCTTAGTAGGTAGGGTCATGGCAAATTGGCGATGCAGAGCGCGGAGCCTGCTGTAGAGAATGCAAAAACGGGTAGTAAATTAGTGGATGAGTGGGCTGTTTTAGGTATCGAGGTACCATTTCTAGGGGAGTGAGGGTGGGGTGGCTTTGGCAGGATCCCAGCGCCTAATAATAAACTAAGACGGCCACTAAGCCGCCCAGTCAGGTTGTCCCTGTTGCTCAGCAGGCAGAGGCCATCGAGCATGGTGTCGGGGTTGCGCAACAAGAGCGAGATCCTGGAGAGAATTTGACATTGTCGGAAGTGAATTTGTCTCTCAGAAGATGTCAAAAAGACACACCAACCGCAGTTTCTCCTCGCCGTCAATCAATGTCCCGCAACGCCCTGAAGCCGCTGTAACAACTTGTCAAGTGCCACTGTACGGGTGCATCGTTGTTGCTTGCGGCCGGGCCCCGCGCCCCTCCGACCAACCCCGTAACCGGAACTTGGCTTTGAGGCACAAGACCAGAAAAAAAAAAAGAAAAAAAAATTTGGTGTGCATTTTTTCCCCCTTTTTCTTCAGGTCTGCATTTTTTTGCTCTCTTGGTCCCGTGGCTGCTGCGGCCTGTTTCTCATGCTCGTTCGGCTCGGCGCAGTCATTCACCCTCCGACTCCAGCAGCGCGCGCCGATAATAATCAAGCACACACCCACCCCATCGATCGGTCTTAGTGATGCCTCCGTTCACGCCCCTCCGCACACTGACAGCTTTGTCGTGACAAGCATAATATGCTTACGGGATCAGAGTAATATCATTGCCGCGGACTGGGTCTGCGCCGACCAGGAGTGCAGCGGGCAGATGACGCTCAAGCATTGAAAAAAAGACAAGGAAACTCCTTTGGGGGGAAAAAGAAGTCACGCGCATAGGTAGAAAAAAAAAATTACTTACGGAGCTGCAAAGTATGGCTTGTGATTGCGCCCTTGTTTCTTGGTTCGGCAGAGGTAATGGCCTCGTTCGTGGTGGTATCGAACAGTTTCGACGCGGCTTCACAGTTTGAAGTATTCGTTTGTCGTTCGGTGTTGTCGTCGCTTATCTACTGTTTCACAGCCGTTAGTAACCCTGTTTATTCCCCTTGCTGTTTTGTCTTTTCTCTCGTACAAGCCCGTCGGTACTTGGGCAATCAACCACCACTCCATCCGTTGGCATCGCAAAGCGGGCTATCTCGCGCTGCGCCAGCACATTGCATCAACCAATGCAGCCAACAGCTACAATCGGCTTCAACTGTATGCGCTTCGCATGCATGAGTTGCAATTGGTCGCTTCGGGAAAGGCAAAAAAAAAAAAAAAAAAAAAAAAAAAAAAAAGAGGCGACGCGAGCGCACGCGACTTACCTGCGAGTTGCAACCAACACAATTCCCAACCAGTACTGTACAATGTAGTCAAAAGACAGAGTAAAAAGAGGAAATCGACGTCTTTGACAAATACGAAAATAAATCGCAATCGCAAAACCCGGGGGCGTAGCGGGCCACCTATCGCTTATAAGTTATAAGCCACCCGAGCCCGTGGGGAAGCGCAAAGCTTCGCACCCCCAGAGCGGCCCAACTTGACCGAGGCCCTTTCGGCTCTCACAGGCCTTTGGCTCGTGTCGTCATATTCGTAAGCTTTCTTCTCTCGCCTTGCCATTGCACTAGGAACTCAATACCGTGACACAACCCCCCCCCCCCGGAATTAGGCGGGCTGAATTATTTCCAATTATAGAGCCCAACTCGGCCAATTCTCACTCGGAGCAATCCTTCCAGTTACACACTGCTTTTTTCCTATCCGATGAATGGCGGTTGTCAAAGTTGCGCCTCGCACAGCAGACAGACCACAACTTACTCATCGTATCAGCTTCCAGGCCCCAAACTAGCTTCTCTCGAGAAACCTATTTAATGCATTCGGCATGATATCATCAGCTCACGTCTCATCTCACATACTGACACCCTTGTTTCACGCTGTGGATTCATTCTATTCGCGAATTCGTTGACGCGCCGCTTGTACCTGGATCCTCACATGCGCTGCGCCTTCACATGCCTGCTTACTTGCCACTGCGAATGCGAATGCGCAACCTCGAAACAAGACCCTTTTCAAACCCGGCAGGTTCTTTCGTCTCGTCGCATTGCCAATTACTAGAGAGTAGCAAAAAGAAAAAGCAAAAAAAAAAAAAACACGCTTGTATGCATTCAATCGTATATACCGGCCTCTTGAACTCGCCCGCCTCATTATCGGTACACGTGGGTGGCCTGGTGACAGCATCGCCTTATATGATGAGATCCCACAGCACCAGAAATGCGCACAGCCCGCTCGCTGCAAAAAATGTATACCGCGCCGCGCTCGGTCGCTGCGCCGCCTTTTTGAGCTCCTTGTTGCCGCCGCCGACGTTTTCCGCCGTCGACAGCGAGTCCGTCACCAGCTGCTCAATGTGCGCCGACTGGATCGCCAGGTTATTGACCAGCAGAGACTGCAGCTCGGATATTTCCACCAGCGACTTTTCAGCCGTTCTGTTCAACATCGTGTTAGCAAACCCTCCAAAGCCCATCTGCTCGTAAAATTTCTCGCCGCAACGTACTGTACTTTGGCGAGCGTGCTCTCGTAGTGCTTCATCATGTCCTGATTGCCCTCTTCAAACATTTGCACCTGATCCTCCGTCAAGCTCTCATTCCCCGCCCCGTACACTGCCGCCTCCGCGTCGCCGCCAACCGCCGCCGCCGGTTCCGCCGACCTCGTCGCCTGCGCAAAGTCGGCAAAGTCCGCTGCCGGCGCCGCCAGGAACCCGCGCGACTTTTCCAGCTCCCGCGTCAGCCTCGTCTCCATCATGTCCTGCTGCGTGCGGCAGCACTGCTCCAGCCGCTGCCGCAGAAACCACAACACACTGTCCCTGTGCATCTCTGTCTGCCGCGCCCGCGCCTCGGCCGCCGCCTGTTCCGGCGTCTTGCCCGACAATGTCGCGCTGCCACCCGATGCCCACGACCCCAACGCTCCCAGTGCGCTGCCGTACGTCTTGCGCACAATCGCCGCTGCCGTCTCCCGCCGCAGCTGCTCCGCGTCGTCCACCGCCCGGATACTGGCGTTGAGCTCCCGGATCATTTGCTTCGCGTTGGCGTCAACTTCTTCGCGCTCGCGGTCCGTTAGCACGCGCGGCTGGCCCTGTAGCGCCCGCGATTGTGTGCGTCGGGGTTGCGCCGTCGATAGGTAGGCTTGTCGTACATCGCGGAGCTCCTTGTGTAATGTGGTAGTGTGCGAATTCTAGTGAAAATAGAGCGTGGTTAGCAGCCAAGCTTACAGATTCACCGAAGGTTTGCAACGCACAATCCTGTATGCCTCCTTGAGAAAGCTGTCTGCCTTTTCGAGATTGGCTCTCGCAGTTGCTGGTGCTGCGTTTTGCTTGCTTAGCAGCTCATTGAACTCGACGGTGCGGTCGCCCGTCGGCGGTAATAAAATTTCCATAATCTGTCAGTCACAGCATGCAAGCTGCAAATTTGCAGGCTAAACCCTTGTCGCTGACGTTGTTGAGGCCTGAATGGTCGTAGCTGGCTGTTCGTGTGTTCGGTGGCCTGAACTTTAGATCCCGGACAGCTACCACGTCAGAGGCCCAATACGGCTTAGTCATGCCGCCACCAAGAGTGACACACATGACAAGGTGATTCGAACGCAAATGACAGGAAGAATGCTAAAAAGAAAGAATTAGCTGCGAGAGTAAACCTGGGCTCTCTTTTCATTTTCTCCCAAAGACCGCACGAGGTACATACATCCAGGAAGTGCTGTGCCTTGGTCACCACTCCCGGACATAGCTTCACAGTGACATCTACTGAAGCGGACATAGCTTCACAGTGACATCTACTAAAGAGCAGAAATCGGCTAATAATGTCACGTTCTGCGAAAAAAAAAAAAAAAAAACTACAGCCAAGTTGAGTATTAGAACATAACTTGTGATTATTGTTCTGGATATCTACGTTCTTGGCATCTTTTCGTTTCACCAGTTCTGTTGCTGGTTCGCAAGAGGGGCGTGTAAGTTGGTGTGCTGCACGGAAACTAATCGACAGAAGCCTTCGCTCTGCAAGAGGCTCGGATTGCCTGCTGCCAAAAAGAGTCCGATAAACTGGCAGACTAATTAATCACAGGCTTCCAACCTTTCCTGGGCAAGAAGCCGTCGACGCCTTCGTCACGAAGAATATCGGCGCCGAGACGACCAGTGACAACACTGCGCTCAGTGTCTCTGCCACGAACATAGAATGGATACGACAGACGATTGCCTTTGTCCAATCCGCGCAAACCAGCCATTCCGCCCGTTGCATTACCTTTTGGTTGCCAGGTCCTACGATGGCTCTCTGATTTTGTGGGCAGGAAGCCCGACAGGTCTCTCTCCAAAGACAGGTACCATTTGCGCTGGTGAATGCTGCCGATGGAGTTTTTTGCGCCTTTGTATGCGTTTGTGCGCCGCACCTCGTCGTCTTCTAACTCCCGCAGCTCCCTTTCCAGCGCCGATACTGCCGCGGCGTCTTGTTGCGTAAGTTGCGAATTGGTCGCTGGCACGATATCTGCATCAGAATCTTCACAAGCATTCGATTCACTAGCGCTCGTCTCCGGCTCCTTTGTTTCTGCAGACTTGCCAGCCCGCCGACGCCGCCGTGTTGGCTTCTTCGTTCGAGTGGCTTTGGCACGTCCCGCAGCATCCTCCGTCTTGGTGAGGCGCATGTATATAACATACGGATCTGGAAGCTTGGTGCCATGGAGACGTATCTTTATTTTTCGAGTCTGGAAGGCAGCATGCAACAGTGACTGCTGCGGTGCGGTGAGTGGTGATGACGACGAAACTGTTTCATTGTCGGACGAGCCAGAGTCGGGGTCAAGGGCAGGAGCATGTTTGCTTCGACGAGGCAAAATGGAATACGTGCCTGTATCCCATATCATGAGGGAGCCTGTGTCTGGAGAGGCAGTCTCAATCAAATGATTCTGCACCGCATCAGTTTCCTAGCCTTGTAGACGGGTGCGGAGCCAACTCACCCATAACGAGTGGATGCGCGTTTCAGTCGCATTACGATTCAGTCTCATGCTGTTTGGATCGCCGGGCAAGCCATACATAATGGCCCAGCTAGCACTACTCGTCTCGTTAATCTGTAACCGAAGATCATAGTGTGTTCCGGCGACAGGGTGGTCGTGCTGATGGATGACAAAGTGTGCACCCTGTTCAGAGCCAGCGTTGGCAAGATAAAGAGCCGCATACTCGTCAATGGAGAGCCTAGGTATGAAGTCGTCCTCTGGCCGCCGCGTGACGAATTGGGCTAAATGCGCCGAGAATTGAGTTAAGTGATCATCAACAACGGCGGCCCCGGATTCCACGGCGGCAGCAGAGGGCCTCGGCTCGGGGGCGGAGGAGCTAGGATCGGGGGTTTCGCTGACACCCCCAGAGACTGTAGCGTTCAATAGCAGGGGGCCTTGAGAGTCGTTATCAGGGGCATCCAAGGTCCATTTTAGATTTTTCTTCTTGATAAATGGATTTGCGATGAGGCGCGGGCTGGCGGGCCGTTTGCGGGGAAACGAGAGATCCATGAAGCTATCGTGGAGGCAAAGACATGGTTGCGAGAATGGATGCAAATAACGACATTAGGTATCAGGTTGATGATGTTGAGAAGAATCAATGGGCATTGATTGACACTTGGATTGAACTGGGAGAGGACGGTTTGTGTGCAGACTTGAGCGGGGCAATCAATCATATGCTTTGGGCGAGGAATGCACTGCAAGTAAGCTAGGTAGTACCTAGGTATAGGCTATGGGCCACTGACTACACATTGCTGAGTAATGACGAGACTGACGGTGCGTGCAGACAACGAACAGTGGCAACTTGGACTGGACAGATGAAGATTATCACGACAAAATCATAAGCAAAAGCGCATTTTCTCTATTTGTCGTTGCAATTTTCAAACGCTGGAGTCGTCTTGCACGACATAAACTCCGGGGCACGTATTGTACACTATGTATCCGTACTCCGTACGGAGTACAGCGGCCCACAACATCAGCCAGCCGAGCCAAGATGTTTGCCTCGGCAACAGGTGAATGAGGTTAAATGAGCGGCGACATTGATTGGGCCACTCAACGGAGCCACTAAAAGCTGCCTATACCTTACCTAGTACCTACCTACCTTGGCACTTGGGCAAACGTCTGCCATCGACCGCCCCAGGTTTTTGTCGTCGACTGCCGAAAACCACTCCGTTCCATCTTGCCACACCCGTCATCCGCCATCTCTGATTTCCTCTCATCTCCAACTCGATACCCTCTCTTCTTGTGCATCGACCGACCACTGTGACAGCACCTCTGTCGCTGCGTCGACGTCCCTCACCTAGCCGCGCTCGGCGTCCGCTTCGGTTTCTCGGTCTTCCCGGCCCCCGCCGTCCACCCTGCCCTCTCTGCACAGGCGCAACCTGCCGACCTCCTCCATATCCATCCCCAGAAGCTGACGCTCCCACCCAGCGCGGCTCGCCGTCTGCCCCCAACAGATCCTCGCTTCTACCGTCATCCGCCAAATCACCTCTGTAAATTTATTCTGCCAGTTCCCTTGAGTCATGGCCTCTCCGCCTAAGCCCTGGGAGCGCGCTGGAGCCGGTGCCGGCGCTGCAGGTATGTAGCACTTTTTTTTTCTGCTCCGTCACTGTCACATGCTGACAATTATTCTGCTTCGACAGCCTCAATACCTGTTCCATCAACCCCAACAGCGATACCAAGTGCGACATCAAGCACTACTACTTCCACCGCGGCGCCCCCCGTACCTGCGCTTCCATCGTCTCTTGCGTCGACAGTTAATCAAAACGCCTCGGCGTACAGCCGTCCAATGGGTACCATGGGTGGCATGGGCACCTCACCCTATGGAGGCTACGGCTCGGGCTATGGAAGCACGTACTCTTCGCCCTACTCCAGTCCTTACTCTCGCTTTGGCGGCATGGGCGGCTATGGA
Organism: Beauveria scarabaeidicola; assembly: GCA_037289395.1. NCBI lineage: Eukaryota > Fungi > Ascomycota > Sordariomycetes > Hypocreales > Cordycipitaceae > Beauveria > Beauveria scarabaeidicola. The sequence goes on along the minus strand of JAEIJG010000017.1, from coordinate 70,319 downwards.
GGCGGAATGTACGGCGGCATGGGTGGTATGGGCGGCTATGGAGGCATGTATGGCGGTGGTGGTATGTATGGTGGAATGGGTGGCATGGGTGGCATGGGAATGAATGACCCCAACAGCCTCACCAACCGCTTCAACAACGGCACCGCCGCTACCTTTCAGATGCTTGAGGGCATTGTCGGAGCCTTTGGCGGCTTTGCGCAGATGCTAGAAAGCACCTACATGGCCACACATTCGAGTTTCTTTGGTGAGCATTCTCCTTAAATTTATTGCGCCTTTCATCACTAACCATCACTCCCCAGCCATGGTTTCCGTCGCCGAACAGTTTGGTAACCTCCGCGACACGCTTGGATCCATCCTTGGCATCTTCACCCTCATGCGCTGGATCCGCACGCTCATTGCCAAGATTACCGGCCGACCTCCGCCTGCCGATGCCACCGCTCTGACCCCTGCCGCCTTTGCTCGATTCGAAGGTCGTCCTGGTCCCGACGGCGCCCCCGGTGGTGCTCCACGCGCCAGCAAGAAGCCCCTCCTCTTCTTCCTGCTTGCCGCCTTTGGCCTGCCATTCCTCATGTCCAAGGTGATTCGCTCCGTCGCCGCCAACGCCGAGGAAGAGGAGCGTCGTATGCACGAGCAAGCTCTGGCCGCCCAGCAGCCCATCGACCCCTCCAAGCTTGAGTTCTGCCGCCTCCTCTTCGACTTTGCGCCCCAGAACAACAATGGCATGGAGCTCGACGCCAAAAAGGGCGACCTCGTCGCTGTCCTCACCAAGAACGACCCGACCGGCCAGCCCAGCGAGTGGTGGCAGTGCCGCTCCCGTGACGGCCGTCAGGGCTATCTCCCTTCCACCTACCTCGAGGTTCTCAAGCGTCCGGGCCAGGACGTGAAGCAGCTCAAGGCCGTCGCCGACAGCACCCGCACAAACTCCCTGACCAGCGCCTCTGAAGAGGGTAAGAAGGACTACGTCTCTGCTGGCGGCATGCAAAGGGGTCACTTTTACTCTTGAACGCCGAACTTTGCCCATAAATCGAAGATGGAAATAAAGCTGGATAACTTTTGGCCTCGTATGATGATGTTGTATTTTTTCTTGTCCATTTTAAAAGAAGAATGGCACCTCTGGTTCGGCGACTGGCGTTTGGGACTTCATTTATGGAATGCTCTTTATAGCAGTGTCTTGATCAAATATTGCCATTGACATTTGGCTAACTTTGCTTACGCTATCTTGTCTACATCATTAATCAATATATCATGAAGCCATGAGTATGTATTTTGCCATGCTGAAAACATCAAATCAAGTCAAGTACATCCATTTCCAAATCAATCGTTTTTCTTGTGCCTGTATATGTAAACAAATAAACTCCACTTCAATGCAAGTCTCCCCTCCTTTGATACTCCTTCCCACTGCATAGCGACATTTGTAACACAAAATTTCAACCCTCGGCCTCATAGGAGTTGGACTTGTGCTTGGGCATGAACTGAAAACCAGGATGGCAAGGACCCAAGAACATTTCCCTACGCAATCATTTGTTAGTCATGGAGTTGTGGGGAAAGAGTCCAAACTTACGAAATCTTGATCCAGTCTTTATAATTCGGCGACGCCATGAGCGTCTCGAGGTCGTTGCGGCCACGGTACGCGGGCGGGCGCTCGTTGATGCTCGGGGGCAGCCTCTCGAGCAGGCCGATGGGCACGTAGCGATGCGCAAAGCTCAGCCACTCGAGCAGGAAGCGGCGGGTGAAGCCGAGGCCGAGCTCGTCGGAGCCCCAGGCCTCGAGGCCGTAGCGGACAAACTTTTCAATGTAGGTGAGGCGCTCCGAGGCCGACTTGTCGAGGTACTGGCCCTTTTCAATCTCCTCAAAGAGCCAGGGCTTGATGAGGGCGCCGCGGCCAATCATGACGGTGTCGACGCGGGCCTGCTCAATGTGGCGGTGGTAGTCGACGTGCGAGTAGCAGTCGCCGTTGCCGAGGAAGAAGAGCCTGCCGGCGGCGGGCAGCGTGCTGGGGTCCGGGTCGGCGGCCGTGTCGGCGAGCGCGTCGCGCTGCTCGTTGTAGCCGCGGATGAGGGCGGCGCAGTCGGCAATGTAGCTCCAGTCGGCGAGCTTGGTGTAGCGCTGCTCGCGGCTGCGTCCGTGGAGGGTGATGGCGGCGCAGCCGGGCGCGCCGAGGCGGTCGCGGTGCTCCTTGGAGCCGAACGCGAGGCGCTCAATGACGGCGGGCGCGGTGGGCCGCGAGCTGCGGACGCCCATGCGGATCTTGGCCGTGATGGGCACCTCGCCCGAGACGGCGTTCATGCCGCGGATCATGCGCTCGAGCTTGCCGTGGGCCTCGAGCAGCGCCGAGCCGCCGCCAGACTTGTACACCATGTCGATGGGGCACCCGCAGTTGAGGTCGATGAGGCGCAGGTGCGGGCAGAAGCGAGCGAGCGCGCTGGCGGCCTTGGTCGTCACCCAGTGCGCGCTGCCAGAGATTTGCGCGCCGAAGCGCAGGTCCCGCGCGTTGTCATAGAGCGGTACTTTGCCACTGTAGGCGGGCGGCGCAATCTCCGACTCGTGCGCCTTCATGAGCGTCCAGTCCGCCTTGACGCCCTGCAGCAGCGGCATGCCCAGCGCCATCTCCGAGTACGTCAGCTGGCAGCCCATCTCGACACAGAGCCGGCGAAAGGGTAGGTTGCCCTGCGTTGTCAGTGGCGCGAGTGTCGGCGTCTCGGAGCCAAAGTACAGGCGCCGCTTCTCAGCCGGCTTGAACGGCGGGTCGACAAACTGTGCGCGGTTGTCCTCGGCGGGCGTGGTGGTGGTGGTGGTCTCGGCAGCGGCAGCATCGCCTTCTGCTTGGTCCTTTTTGCGGTGGTGGTTATTGTTGTTGGTCTTGGCCACGCTATCAAGCCAGGCAATGTACTTGTCGGCGTCGCTAAAGTCGAGACGCTTGCGGTTCATGTCAATCTTGACCGACATGGGCACGACGTTGACGATACCGCGTCGCGAGTCTTCCGTGTCGGCGCCTTCGGCGGCATCGGCGCCGGTGTCCTTGTTGGGGTTTGCATAGTCCTTTCCCGATTTGTCAACGAGAATCAGCTCCTTACGGCCGTCCTCGCGCTCGACCTCTTCCATGTGGCTGCGCACGAAGCGGCACTTCCAGCCAGAAGGGCACCAGCCGTACTGGACAAACACTGGGCACTTGCCCTCAAAGGTCTCGGCATCGGCGCGGCGGCCCTCGGCGAGATACTTGCGGACATCGTGGCACAGGCGGCAGCGATCGCCGAAGCGACAGTCGCGGGGCGAAAATTCAGGGTAGAATGCGCGGCTGTTGCAGAGGGGCAGGACATCGTCAAACTTGCCAAAGGAGCGCTCTGTGTTTTGGCCCTTGGCCTTCTTCTTCTTGCCACGCTTGCCGTCGCCGTCTCTGTCATCTCCATGCACACGGCCCTCTGCAGCATCATCGTCAGCATTGGCGTCTTCTGTTTGCGCGGCGGCCTGGGCGCGAAGCTCAGAGACGTCAATCAGATACCTAAGGAATGCACGGTCAGCCACAATGGACAGTATCTCAGCAGAGCTCAGTCGCATACTCTTTCTTGATGGGAGCAAAGCCCTTGTCTCTGTTGTCTCTATCGTCCACCTTTTTGGCTGAGCCATTCTCTTGTGTGCTACTGCCAGTCTGAGCAGTGACGATTGGGTCGGCCGAAGCTTCAGCCGCAGCCGATTCCCCAACCCTCTGTCTTTTAGCAGCAGGCTCTTGGATCGGAGAGGCTGGGCGACCATTGGCGGCCTTGTCAGAAGTGCCGTTTTGCGAGGTTTGTTCCGTCATGATGAGTGTTTGCTATGGCTGTGAGCAAACCAGCCGAAGTTCTCAGTAAGGCGCGTGGCTGGAAATGAGTAATTTGTGTAGCGCCAGTGAGCACCTCGACCTTGATACACCGATTGATAGTATCATAGACAAGATGCGACTGAGATGTTGCTTATATGATACAAAGTTGCTAGTAAAATGCAGATATCAGCGACAAGGTGGCGTTGTTGAACAAGCTTCGAGAAATTGGGGCACGAGAAATTGCTGGTGATAAAATTTCACTGGCGGGCTGGGAAGCCACTGCCGCTAACCAGCTAGCGCAGCCAATAGGCTTACACAGTGTCTTTGAACCGTCCAGTGGTCAACGAGGATACCTGACAGACTATTTGGGGGATTCACGGGATTGAATACAGTGAAACATCAGGTTTCAAGTTGCTTTTTCTTTCTGTCTTCACATTTCTAGAAGCAAGGCGTCAGCCCCCAGAGTTCACTGCCCGCGACTATTTGGTCGTTATGCAGCATGCTACCATGGCTATAATTATTGTCGGAGAACCGGTTCGTGAAACAGCTTTGAACAGACTATGTAATAAATCCACAATTTGGTAGACTTTGAAAACTAACACGACTTAAAGTAGGAAATAGCCATTGTCATTGTGCGCAGCATGGCGCCAGCGAGGGCAGTTATGAACTCGTCATAAGCTGCACCCTCCCCCACCCTCCCTCCTGACAGCAAACGTCGCGGGGCGGGCACCGATTCAAACAATAACGCTCGCCTCAGGTACGACCAACGACTATACAATAACATCGTCTCCCAGTCGATTTCGCGGCTTCCTGGGTAGAGGTGATGCAGAATACCCGACCGTCCAGCATCCCTCCTCGGTCATGGTAGACACGGGCAAGTCGGCCCGCCCGCGCGCCACGAGCAGCAGCGCCAAACCCTCCCCCTCAATCGCCGTGCACCGTTCGCACAAGAGTCTCGTCAGCTCTCCCCACGAACAGACCGAAATCTACGAAGACTCGGACGAGTCAGATGACGACGACAACGCCGAAGATGACGATGACCAACAAAAGCAGCAACAAGAACAACAACAGCAGCAACAACAACCGCCGCCGTCCCACCAGACGCTGCCTAGGAGCCACACGCCCGGCCATCTCGCCAGCAAGAGCGTCAATGATCGGAGCGCGAGCGCCGCCGCCAAGCAGGCCGCCGAGCAGCTCGCCGTCCGCCAGCGATCGCAGTCGGCGTCCCAGGTGTCCCAGGTGCCCCCGCGGCCAGCAACGGCCGGCAGTAGCAAGAGCTATCCCAAGCAGCAGCCGCCGCCGCCGATGCCGCTGACCTCGGAAGACCACGAGCGGGACACGAAGCGAGGCGGCGGCAGCCACGCTACCGCGCGCACGACGTCGGTGCTGACGGCCAAGTCGACGACGACCTCGTCCCGGAGCACGTCGGCGGCGCACACGCACGCGCCCAAGAGCGAGCACGTCGCGTTCCCGCCGCTCCAGGACCCCAAAGACGCGCCCGACATTGCCCCGGCGCCGGCGTCGGGCATGTACTGGTCCCGGGCTCCCGTGTCGGGCGCGGCCCACTCCAACCTGCGCGCGCACACGACGACGCTCGTCGGGTCCAACGTGTACGTCTTTGGCGGCTGCGACGCGCGGACGTGCTTCAACACAATGTACGTGCTCGACGCCGACGCCTTTTACTGGTCGGTGCCGCACGTCGTCGGCGAGATCCCCGTGCCGCTGCGCGCCATGACGTGCACGGCCGTCGGCAAGAAGCTCGTCGTCTTTGGTGGCGGCGACGGGCCGGCCTACTACAACGACGTCTACGTGCTCGACACGGTCAACTTTCGCTGGACCAAGCCCAAGATGCTGGGCGACCGCGTGCCGTCCAAGCGCCGCGCGCACACGGCCTGCCTGTACAAGAACGGCATCTACGTCTTTGGCGGCGGTGACGGCGTGCGCGCGCTCAACGACATTTGGCGCCTCGACGTCGGCGACACCACCAAGATGTCGTGGAAGCTCATCTCCGGCCCCGAAAAGTCGTCGCCGCAGCCTGGTGACCCCCCCGCCGCCGCCGCCGCCGCGCCCGCCAGGGACCATCCGCGACGGCCCAAGGCGCGCGGCTACCACACGGCCAACATGGTCGGCAGCAAGCTCATCATCTACGGGGGCTCCGACGGCGGCGAGTGCTTCGACGACGTCTGGGTGTACGACGTCGAGACGCACGTGTGGAAAGCCGTGCCCATCCCCGTCACCTTCCGGCGGCTCTCGCACACGGCCACCATTGTCGGGTCCTACCTCTTCGTCATTGGCGGCCACGACGGCAGCGAGTACTGCAACGACGTGCTGCTGCTCAACCTCGTCACCATGACGTGGGACAAGCGCCGCGTCTACGGACAGAGCCCGACCGGCCGCGGCTACCACGGCACGGTCCTGCACGACAGCCGACTGGTGGTGGTGGGCGGCTTTGACGGGAGCGACGTGTTTGGCGACGTCCACATTCTGGAGCTAGCAGTGCATGCATACTATTCGCAGATTAGTCATTTTACGATTGAGGTGTAAAGCATGGAAACAGAAGCAAAACGCAAGAAGACAGCATATGACGCTTTTTTTTTTGGCTTGGCTTGGCATGGGCCTAGTGGTATAGAATATAGTTACATGATTTAGCACATGAGATGATGAAACCCTAAAAAAAGGACGAAATATTCAGATGTTTTCGGATAATTGTGATTCTTCTATATGCCGTATCGTACAGTATGCTAGGCTGTAACTAGCTAAACAGAAGCCAGTTCTGCCCTGGTGCCCTCTCGGGCGCTCTATCCATCTCTAGTCCATGGCCCTTCTTTTTCATACCGTCATCATGTACCTTGATAGACTTACAATGACCATTTTCCTCAGCCGCGGTGATATTGTTTACATTACAAGCACAGCGCTTGTTTTGGTCGGGAGATTTGTCGTTTTTTATGCAGTGTGGTGTACGACCAGCTTCCAGATGCTTAATTTTGGTCGTGATGATGAAATGTGTCGCGATGTATGCGGTTAATGATGCAAGACCTAAGCCTGGGCTTCAGCTTCCTCGGTCTGCTCAGCCTTTTCCGACTTGTCGTCCGCTTTTTCTGACTTGTCCGTGGTCTTGTCCTCAGCTTTGCTGTTGGGCGCGGTAGCCTCGTTGGCCTTGCGCTCAGCAATGCGCTTCTCCTCAGCCTCGACCATGTCTGCAAAGTTTGTTAGCGTGTCATGTTCCTCGGGGTGCAGGCAGCGCAAACCCCTCCCCCCCCCCGGCCATCACTTACCCATCCAGAGGTCCTGGCCCTCGTACTCCTCCTTGTGGACGCGCTTCTCAATGAGGTGCTTGTGCTCCGGGTCGTTGGGGTCGAGCACCATGACCGTCTCCCAGCGGCCGCTGCCCGACTTGGCGTCGTTGACCTCAAACGCGGCCGAGACGATGAGCACGGCCAGCGTCAGGCCCTGGGCGTAGACACGGGCCTGGACGAGCTTCTGGGCGGTGCTGATGGGGGCGCGGCCGACGATGGCGAGGGCGAGGGCCATGGACGCCAGCCAGCTGGTGAAGACGATACTATACCGATTCTCCTTGCCCCAGTTCATGAAGCGCTGGTACGTCGACTCGTTGTCGCGCGCCATCTGGGCGGCGCGCTGGCTCCTGTCCTGGTAGCCCCACATGGGATCCTGCGAGCGCTGAAACTTTGTCGAGTAGCGGTCGGCATTGACAATGGCGCAAAAGGTGGCCGACGAGGTGACGAGGAACGAGCGGAAGGGGAGCGTCAGGCTGCGAAAGGCGTGGTAGCGGCGCGAGGCGAGGACGACGCCGCCGAGACCGATGACCAGACCAGCGCCTCCGCCAATGAGGCCGCTCTTGACGACGACTCTGTAGTGCGCGGCTTCTTCTTCCTTGCTGAGGATCTTCATCTTGGGCGATTGAGGTGTGTGAGGTGTTTGGTGGTGTTTAGTGGTCTCGCGGGGGGGGGTTCAATGGGTGGGTTAAGGGGCGATGATCTATGTCTGAGATGTGAATTTCTAGCAGAGATGCTTGATCACAGCGTAGTTGTATGTGTTTGCGTGGCGATGATGCATCGATGAAATGCCGGAATCAGAAATGACGCTGTGCAAGCTCGATACCCAATTAGTGAGTGGGCCTGATCGCGTGTCTGAAAGGCTACGTACCGAGATGGTGTGCCACTATTGTGTCGCGGGAATATATCAATTGTATACACAAGGAAACTGGTGAGGCTAAAAAGATGGCATTTCGAGGGCACGCTGTTGTTCATATATCGCGGAAAAATCGCTTTTGCCTCCGGAAGAAACTCGTACGATAATGGCAGGCCCAAAGCCGGGCATCCAGCCGGCCACCCGGGCCCGATGACCTAAAAAAGAAAATTCCCGAGCCTCTCCGAGAGTCCCCCGAAACTCGACTGGCGTCATTGTGCAGGATTTCATCACCGACCGTTGCACAAAATTTTCGATGCTGATGATGGAAAGATAACGGTAACGACGTTTTTTCACAGAGCAACTTTCTTTTTTATTTCACGTTTGAGTAAGCTCAAGAATCTCCGTCGTTTCTTCACGACTCGGAATTGCGCGCATACAGGTCCGTTGTCAATTCCGGCATGGATCGCTTGACATTGACAGCAACATCCTTTCAAAAACGGTTGAGCTTGAGGCCTCGAGTCTGAGTGAGCCGATGCAATCGACCGCTGACGTTTGTAAAGATGCTCAACTGCACGAATCACCCATTAGCTTGTCCATCAATAAGCAGATTGAGAAAGCGGAAAATAGCAAAATGTCGTCGTGGCATGCTGCACCAGCGAGAGCACATGCGATATCTCACTTCACAAATAGAGTCATAGCCAGATCAATCGTCAGTCTATGGGTATTGGTCAGCAACACGCTCGTAGTTTGACACCTTCGGCGGGAGCTGTTTTGCAATCGCCCGTCGCTAGCTGTAGTCAACCGCACTCTCGATCGTTTATTTTCTGTGACCAAGAACTATTAGAAATATCTTTCCAGGTAGCAAAGAAGGCTTACCACCGCTCACACGTTCTTCAAAGACGGCCACAATGGGGTATGATGACTTTCAACGAGAGATTCAACGTGTAGGTCATCATCACAGATGGTTGGTCGCTTCTTGAAACGACGTCGCAGCTCATCCATCGTTGGTTAGGCTTTGAATCCGATAAAGCATAGGTCTTGTCTGCCCTGTTACTTCAAAGGTGAATTGTATCACGATTAGCAGGGAAGCCAGCGCTTGCTGTCATTCGTGTCATTATCAAGTTGAGAGACGAGGAGGGCAAGACGTGGGGAGTGGTTGACTGCAATATGAGTAATGGTGAACAAGAATAAGTTTTGAAAAAGACAATAAGAGTACACAAGAGAGCCGAAGAGTTAAAGGATGGAAGAATGTATAAACAGAATAAGAGGGTAAGCGATACGCAAAAGTAGACTTGAACTAGCGGGCACGAGGGTCGCATGGTAGCGGTGCCTCTCGGATCGGGGTCCTGCCAGAAACAAATCGGATATGGCTGTCATGAGTAGTGAGAAGCCGATTTACATGGTCAGAGGAATCGCCGCTTTCAAAGTACTAATGTGAAGAATATCCAGCAACAGCTACCAGATGTGCTCGATTTGATTTGACAGAGATTTCCATGTACCGTCCAAGATGCCTTTTGTTCTTGTCATTCATGTCTTTACTGGGCCACTTTCCGTCTTGCATTAAAGTTATCTTCCCGGGTTATAAACTTATTCAATTCTCCTTTATAACCCGTCGGCGCAGGGTAGGTTCTTCGTCGTCGACCTCGAGAAAAACAGGTCGTCTAGAGAAGACCGTTGACAAAATCAAAACACCAGGGTAACAGAGTAGCCAAATACCCCAACTGGGTTCTACAAATTATTTAGACACGGTAAAGCAGGCAAGCTGTTCTCATTCTTTGGAGACTCGGCCACTTCGAGCAGCCCTAGAAGAGACAATCACTGGCAGTGTCAGCAGACCAACATTTCATGTGTAATAGCGAGTCCGTGACTTGTCCGCCCTCCGCGGACACACGATATTCGCGGCCCGCCGGCTCCAGCCAGCTATGCTATCAATACTATCAACGGGGGGGGGGCGCATGCTTTTTTGAGTTCTAGGCTCTGCAGGACTTGGCGCCAATCGATATACACCAACGCCTCACCAGGTCTAGGCGCCACGGGCGCAGCTTCACAGTGCTCTCGCGCGCGGGTTGATGACGCAGACGGATATGCTAGGCATGGTCTAATAAAAACAGGAATTAAGCTCTGGCATGGGATGCCGGTCTCGTGAGCAATTGCTCAATCAACATGCGGTCATACCCTCGTACAGCAGCCTCCCGCCCCCCATCTTATTATTAGCTTGGCGATGGACAACGCTGCGGATAGCAGCAGCTTGGCCACTAACACGGTGTCATTACCGCCTGGGGGGGGGGGGGGGGGGGCCCAAAAAAAAAACAAAAAAA